>PVKV010003034.1:0-153114 GCA_004027835.1 Alouatta palliata
AACCTCCGCCTCCTGGGTTCAAGCAGTTCTCCTACCTCAGCCTCCCGAGTAGCTGGGACTACAGGCACGTGCCACCATGCCCAGCTAATTTTTGTATTTTTAGTAGAGACGGGGTTTCACCATGTTGACCAGGATGGTCTCGATCTCTTGACCTCGTGATCCACCCGCCTCGGCCTCCCAAAGTGCTGGGATTACAGGCGTGAGCCACCGCCCCGGCCCTGTTTCAGGTTTTTTAAGGCAAGATTAAATGTTGTATGTGACATAGTTCCTGCCTTCAAGGAGCCTACACTGTAGTTGTAAACATAAAACTTAAAAACAAATATTTATTGAGTAGAAGATAAGTTTTATAAGGACATATGCATATTATATGTTATAATATTTTTATTAAATGAAGGCATTATTATCATTTAGAAATACAAAGTAAAGAATCATAGAGATGGTGGAATTTGTCCTGACCCGTAAATAATTTTGAAAAGGGTTTGAGAGAATGTGTAGTATCCAAGATCTTTAGTTTTAGAAATGTACTCTAATTAATTTGAGCAGGAGAGAAACTTGTTGAAATATACTAATATTAAGGAGCTCATGGCATTTCTGGGAAGGCTAGGGAATCACCCCCAAGGCAATACAGACAGACGTTAGACTCCAAATCATGCTTTGAGCATAAGCCTCTGTTTATGCCGCTATACTGCTGTCACTACAATGTTGGGAATGTTTTCTTGCTGCAACTATCTGTGATGCCAGAAAAATTTCTTCTTGGTTCATCTTTTTTGGATTGTTATCTGCAGATGAAAAGGGTAGAGATTATCGTGAGTGTCTATATTCCTGCTGCAAAGGAGAAAAGCTTACAGTATCTGTCTCTTATGGAATAGAAAGAAAATTGAGCCTCTTGTAAAGATTCCTGGGAGTTTGGATGCTTATGATCCAGGGGGGGCCACATTGAATAGAAGTGAAAGGGATGTGGAAGAGCATTCCCTGAAAAGTGAAAGGCATAAGAGAAAGAATCCATATAAAGATGCATGCTTCATGATCAGATAAATGAGAATCATGTGGTATTTCTAGAGCTCAATTGTCTGGAAGCACTGGTGGGGTGGTGAGAATCCAGAAAAGAAGACTAGATTCTGCCTAGGTCTGATTCTATACCATGCTAAATATCAAGCTAAGGACTTCATGTTGTTTTTTTTTTCTCTGTTAGTAATGTAAGGCCATTGAAATCGCAAGGAAGTCATTAAACACACAAGTATGATTGCTCTTTTGCCAACAGACTTTGCTCCAATTTATTTGATGCCTGATTTTTCTTGAAAGTAATTTTTCATTAGAATTTGCTTTGTAAGATGCTTTATTCTTTGAATTTCTAACAAGATGATACAAAGATTTCATATTCTACCAATATGATTTTAATTTTGAATAATACATGAGAGAAAATACGCTACAAAAGTTAAACATTTTCATATCCTATGAGTCATGTGATGTTAAAGTCCTCATGGTAAGTGACATTTCAGAAAGTTTGGCTAGTCTGAGTATTAGCATCTTCCCCTAAAAAGAAATAATGTCTAACAGGGCACTTATCAACCACTGTAAGATGCATAGTATTCATGGTTGTATTGGTCTCTTGGAAAGAAGCTTGGCCTTTTTTTGTTTTTTCTTTTTTCTTTGTTTCCCTCATCCCTTTAATGTGATATTGTACTCTCCTGCTAAACTGTAGTTTCTTTTTCATTAAAAATGTGTTCTTGTTTAGTTTACTTGTATTAATTTCTTTAAAAATGATTTTGGAGTGAAATCTTCACTGGAAGCCATATCTTAGATTAGTAAAAAAGAAATGAGAGAGGACCATAAGAATGGAGAAAGAAGAAATATGAAAAGCCTAGTTTATCTAAGCTTCCCATTGACTCCACTTTCTTGAACTTAAAGCAAAAGGAGAATCGCAGGAAGAGACACAAAAACTAGGAGGTTCATAGTTTTTAAGAGACTTTTTTTTCAAATACTTTCAATACAATTTTCAATTGTGTAACTTCATGTGGGACATATTGAGTGATATAAAGGATAATCTTATCCTCATTTAAATACAGAAGCAAATTTCACAGAGCTAAACTATTAAAATTAGGTTTATTGCGGTATCTAGAATCAACAACTTCTAGTCACTAAAAACAAGGTTAGTTGTGGTAATATCCTACATGTATCATGATGCAATTTTTAAACACTTGTGTAGAAAAAGCAAAAGTGAGTGAGAGAAAATGTGTTGTAGAATGTCCACTATAGGTAAGATTTGAGATTTTACATATATCTCATTTATTCCTTCCTTATGTTAGTAGTTACATAGTTATGCTTTAATAAAGAATTTTGACTAATAAAACCATCATTCATTAATACATGATAATTATTCTGTTGATCATGGAAGAAGAAAAAAATGTTTTTATTGTAGAAAAAATAATTTTAAAATTGTATCTCAGAATTTTTTCCACATTATTTCCTATCCCCTCAACAAAATTATGATTCATTTTGATTCCTTAGCACATGTAGTAGGCATTTGTTTGCTAAATAAATGACTGCATCTTAATGGTCTTTAAAACATGCTTTTAAGTTTGGGTATGAGACACATTTTCTCTTCTCGTTGCTTCATCAGAACTAACAAAGTTTTAAAGTTTCTATAAAAGTTCTAAACGTGTTTTTCTGAAATCATCAATAAGATCCTTTCACATTGACCATAACCGCCTCATTTTATTTCCCTAGTCACACTGAGTATATTTTAAGTTGCTAGATTGTAGAGTTCCTCAAGTACTATTACATTTTACTATATCGTGGTAAAATAAGCAAAGATAAACTTGGAATTAGTAACTTGGCTCTGGGTTGGGGGTGTGTGTGTTTAAGAGAAATGTCCTTGTAAAGACTTAGATGAATAGCACATGTCACAAGTCATATGTCTGTATTAAATGCTCAGTCTCAAATGAAAGTTCGTATCATTACATGCAGGTATTTTACTTATAACAAACCTTAAAAATAATTATATTAGTCTTGCATTAGTCTTCTTTTCCTTTGGGGATTTTTATCTAAGTGACTTACTTCACTAACTAACTTAAACCCAGAGCGATTTTTTTATAAAGCACTTAATTATGAGAACAAAAGTGGCTGTTAAGGTTTAGGGATTTATTGTTTTGGGAAGATGAGCAAATACACTAGATTTTAATGACATTGCAGAAAGAATTCTTAATATCAGCTGAAGTTATTGATTTGCATATTTTAAAGTGCATTGCACTATTAAACTGTTTTAAATAAGTGCAAATAAATACACATTTCAGTTGTAAAAGGTGTGTGTGTGTGTGTGTGTGTGTGTGTGTGTGTGTAAAATCTCAGCACATTGCAAGCTGGTTAAGAAACAAAGCCTGTGTTGTTTACCACCCCTTAAGTACTAAGGGTTATCTTACACATAAAAGCCTCTCAGAGTTTACATTTACTAGAGCCTGAGGCCCTTCAGTGACACATGCTTTGAATATGCAACAAATTCTGCCCATTCCAGTAAAACAGAATCATTTTAATCATTTTATGTGTTCACTTGGACGGACAATCGTGAGGATCACCAAAGGTTAGGACCTAAGAAATGTTACCAGCAGTTTATTTTCATGTTTGCTGTATCGCTCTAAATATTCTTTCCCCCCCAAAAAAAAGAGTTTAAACTGTGTTTCAGATGAACATTTTAATAGATTGCAATTATTCAGTAACATAGAAGATTATAAATTTCAGGAACATGAAATATTTTCTCACTGAAATTGCTATCAGTGTAATAATTTGGACCTATAGATCTTCCTAGAAATTGTACGCCTGGCTTACCCGTAATTGCTTCTGGGGTACCTTGAAAGCATTTCATAGTCTTACCAACAATCTTACCAGCTACGTCAGCTGTGCCACATGTACTGAATTCCTCCGCAAGCACAGCTTCCACTGAGGTAATGATCAGCATGACTGAGCTGCCCTGCCTACCATGGTGTGCAGCCCAGCTAAAACCTAGAGAAGCAGGGTTGGGAGGAGCAGTGCAGTGAGTCTAGAGGAGGCCACGTGAATATTTCCTGGAACTGCATTATGAGATAATGCCCCATCACCACTCAGCCACCACTGAACCTGCAAGAGACTGTTACATGCTCTTATTCTTGTACCAAATGAAAGACTGTTTTATGGACCTTATATCTCTTAAAAATTTTGTGTGAAGAAGTTCCTTCCTTAAAAAATAATTCTTATTTTCCAGATGACAAGCATGTAGTTTCAGTCATTTGCCGACAGTCACATAGCTTGGAATTGAAAGAGCTATGACTGAAAACCAGCCACCTGACTGAACTGCTTTTATGTTTGACCCATACACTGTTTTGTTCTAGATAATCTGTTACCAAATCAAGCTTCTCTGTGAAACGTCTCTTCTTTTATAATGATTTATTTCAGTCTATCAGGAGAACAGATTCTTGGTAAACCAGACCTACCTAAGAATATCTAGAAATATCAAGGCAGGCTTTAATTCAGTAATTTTCATAGACTGAAAATACTGAAAATAGTTGTCTTCACGCTAAATTTGGCCTCTGCCTACTGGGCTTATCTATAAAAGAGGATCGATCTTTCTGTTCCTTTGTTATCAGACTTGGCCATGCAACAAACTTTAGCCAATAAAATTTAAGAGGAATTAATATGTGCCATTTTGGCACAGAAGTTCGAAAAGTCCACTTTCTTTCTCCCTCTGCTTCAAGAACATCATGTTATATAGGAGCAGTTTATTCATATTTAATCCCAGAATGAAAAATATATGCAACTGAGCTAACAATGGCCAGAAAAAGACAGGAGAGAGAAAGAGAAACTGCTTGCATAAGGCATTGAAACTTCAGGATTGTTTATTTTCAGGTATGATTTAGCCTAAACTGGCTGACTGAAGAGTCAGCATAGCACAAGCACAGGCTTAGATTCCTGTAAATGTCAGCTGCTGCTTCCATTTCCTTTAGGTCAGATAAAGTAGTACTCCCATGCAACAGGGCCTGAAGCAATCATTTCCTCTAGGAAAGTATGGTTACTCAGGTAGACTTACTAGGAAATGGTAACTGATTATTTTGTGATACAGTGATGCAGAGGAAGAAGACAAAGATGTTTTCCGTGCTTGCATGACTCCAGGATGCTTTAATTGCTAGTGTGCCTCCCCCTCCTAATCTTTCTTGGTCATATCTACCACAGTTGGATCTTCATTGATGTTAACTTATCTTACAGCATCCGGGTAAGCTGATGAATCCTTGATCACGAAATGTGTAAGAACTGGATATGAGCCCTAGGTCTGAAAATTGCTAGTGTTGTAACATTAAGAATGTTAATGTTCACTGGGAGGCAGAAGTTGGAGTGAGCCGAGATCGTGCCATTGCACTCCATCCTGGGCAACAAGAGTGAAACTCCATCTCAATAAAAAAAAAAAAAAAAAAGAATGTTAATGTTCCTATTCTCAAGTTTCTCCACCTGGACTATTGCAATAATCGTTATCTTTGTCTTCATTTAAGTTCCTTCCCTCCCAAGCTCCTCTTCCTCTCCTGGCAAACTTGTCTTTATAAAATGCTTCTATGCTTATATCGCTTGCTTATCATCCTTCGGTAAGTCCTCATTGCCCACAAGACGAAGTCTGAATTCTTTGACGAGGCATGAAAAACCTCTAGGGACTGACCACTATTTACTCCCAGTTTCATCTCTTGATGCTTCTTACCTAAACTTCGTGCCAGCAGTATTGAGCTACCTGCTTTTCCTCAGGTGAAATCATGGCTCAATGTCGTCTACCTTCAAATTTCTACATGCTATTTTTTCTGACTTACCAGCCCTTCCAATGAAAGTCCCTGCCCTCCTGCACTTCAGGTTCGTGAACTCAGCTAAAACTGCCTCAGCTATGAGAAAAATTTTCTCTTGCTGCTTGCTAATGTATACAGGATTGAGTTTTCTTAAATATGTGAAAAAAAAAAAACAAAAACAAGATTAGGTACTGGGTTGGAGATGGGCTCTTCACGGTGGAAAGAGGCAGCCTATATTTGTCTTGCCAGAAAAAATAAATGGTTCCTAGTGTTCTACAATTAGTAAAGTTTACTTCTTTAATTAACTGTCTTTGTGGTGAATGTTTCTATCAAAGCCCTTAATAGGAAGTGTGACTGGTTCTCTAAATAAATAAAAATGAACCTGGGATGAAGGTATTCATAATATCACTTAAACACACGTTATGTTGTTTTGCAGTGATCGGTTTACATGTCTTCCCTTCTTATAGGCTATGGTTTTAAATAATATTAAATAGCATCTTTCTGTTTTGGGGACCCTACTGCCTAGCTCATTGTAGATCCTTTATAATACTTTATTTTAACTTATCTCCAGAATAGAGTCAGATTCATGTTTGACTAATATTCACTAAATGCTGTTTAATAGGATCATTGTAATGGGTACTTTGACATATTATTTTACAAAATCTGTAAGTCATATTACATGATTTTCATTTTACAGTTAAAGGAACTGAGATTGCTAGAGTAGAAGTTATATAATGTCACATAATATAAACAGAGCAAGAATTTGAATCCAGGTCTCCCTGAGTGGATATACTATTTTTTTAACTATATTAATAGGTGTTTTTTATTGAACAATACACTGAAATAAATATCCTATGAGCTTCTAAAAGGAAGAAAAATTAACAGTTAAAATTATTCTTCAAGTTTTCCTAGCAAAGTTGAAACACTGGGTATTCAAGTGAATATTAAAATTATATATTCAGAGAAATCTCAAAAATAAAAATGAAATTCTAGAAAATGTTACTTGAATACTTCCAAATTCCCCAACTAAGCCCACGTAGAAGGTAGGAACAGGGGATCATACTTTTGTGGCTTGACTCCTGCCTACACCACCATGCAAAGAATTCTCTCTATAGCTGCAGCTCAGTTGGAGCTCTTCAGCCTTCATTTTCACTTTGAAACAACATTCAGGCATATATATGATGGAAATCTAGAATGCTCAAAAAGATGTGTTTTTTCCCATTGCTCTCTATCAGCCTTTATGTTTTCTGTGTACTTAGGATGTAGGCTTCTAAATGGGACCTAGAGATATTCATGGGTCATCACTATCATTCGCTGTATGGAGAATAATCACAAGCACCCCTGTGAGGCCTTCTCCATGCTGGTGCGTGTCCTGCCATAGGCCCAAGAGCTGAAGGACGCACAAGAAACTGTCAGCAGCAGTCAGTTGCTTGGGTCATGAACTCCCACACAACCTGTAGGGCTTGAAAGAGTCAATACAGAAGAGATGGGGGATGTGGAAGAACCAGAACAGCTTTGGGGGTGTAAATACAGCTTTCACTTTACCACTTTGCTTTGTGGCTATGAGAAAGTGCCCTGGAGGAATCTTTCCTAAACCAGTCCGAGGCACAGTGAACTTGGAGTCCCCTAGTGCAGAGGTTTATCGAGATGCAAGCAGCCCTCATGAGACAATATGGACAACAGTTATATTCCCAGAATTGATTGTTATGTTATCTTCTGATTAAATGCACACTAGGGAGAAGGTCCACCACAGGGAAGATTTTTTAAGTGGCCTTTTTCTAAAGGCAAGGATTTAACTTTGAAGGAATAGTTTGGAAAGAACAAAAATGCTGACGCTCATCTTCAAAACAAAAAGCATCAAAAGTCAAAAAAACAAAAACAGTAAAAAAAACCTGAGGATAGAAGTTCAATGTTTAGTAGCTCATAGGAAATCAAAAACTATGAACCAGGCACTATGACAATATGAAAGTTAAAGTCTTCATAATTTTCATAGACTGCCTACGTTTATTCATTTCATTATCACCTTTCTTTTTACCTTTCTAATGATTCACAGTTAAACCCTTAAAATGAAAAGAATGTGTTGTCTTACTTAGGGAACAATAGGAAAGAAGGGGGTCAGAGATATTACATATTACTGTTTCAACACAGTGAGACTTGGAAGAAAAAGATATTTTGTAATTGAGACATTTACATAGAAAAGGAGAGAGGGATGAGTCCCCAAGGCCCATGGAATATTAGAAAAAAAAAAAAAAAAACAACAACAACAAAAGTAACCAAGGAATAACAAGGCCCAAGTGAGATAACTAGGATTTTAGAAATCACTTACCATCAGAGTGTTCTCTTTTTTAAAATGCGAGAATAATGCACTCCTACTTCACAGTATTTTCTCGTTGTTAAATTGTATAACAAGTTTTGTGCTTAGAATTGTTCCTGTCACGTAAGAATTCAGAGCAGAGCTTTTCTTGGCATATACAACAAATATTAGTTACCATCTCCCTAGTAAATATTTATTTTGTTATTTGCTCATTTGTGGTGCTGAGATTTGCATTTGTAAAATGTCAGGTCCTGGTAGAATCTTGTGTGTCACCTTGCCTCCCTTTCAAAGGAAAAACAGAGGCAGAAACTGTCTGATCACTGGCCTCTATATGACTCTTTCTCACGACCCCGTTTGTATCCACAACCTGAGATTCTTAGGAAAGAAGTGCAATTCTGTAGGAAATCTGAAGCCCCGTCTTTCACTTCTACAACGCCAGTGCAAAGGTACATGTGGAAATTCTCACGCCTTTCATCTAAATATTTAAAATTCATAAATCAAGCTGTCAAACTATTATATGAATTACATTTGTCATCTCACCTTGATAAAATATCATCATAAAAATTTTAAATATTTTGAGTAACGATTTTATGTGATTAAAAATAAGCAAAATATCAAAACTTCTGAACTTAATTTTTGTTGCACATGTCTGGGTGTTTTATTAATAGGCCATTGATGTTTGGATGAGTAATTAAAAACATACACATAATATATTATGCATTTGTTTCATAAATTTTATTGTCTTCATTTCAACAAAATTGCTAATTATGTTGATAAAATCAGAATTTCCACATAATTTACGTTTTATTGATAGTCATGCCTGACTAGGCAATTATTACTGACCCATTGAAGTTTTTGGATAGTTTCTTTTTCTTCCTGATAAGATGAATTTCGGTTTGAAGAAACCGCTCTGTTAAGACAGTAACAACTATATTGAAGAAATTCTTAAAACCATATTTACGTTTAAAATTAACAAATAACTTTACATATTGTGTTCAAACACAGTAATCAAGTCACATTAGAAATTGTCATTAAGCAGAAAATACTACGTTTTAATTTTATCTTGCAAATTTTATTGTTATTTTTATAAGTTCTTGAAGCAGTATCGCTATCCACATATAATCAGTATCACACTTCATCTATATTGTTTAGATTTTACATAGGTATATACATATTTGTACAAATATATATTTAAAATTTTAAAGTAATATAAATCGGTATTGCAGACTGTTTCTTGAGTTCTCTTTATATGTATCATGCTCATTTGTGAGCACATCTGAAGTACGAATTTGAAAACAAAGCCAAGTGGCTACTTGCCACTACTAGAAAGTTATACATATTATCTATAAAAAGGAACTTGACAAGTTAATAAATGCATCCTTTCTCTTCTGTGAGTTCTCTGCTCTTTTCCTACGCTGAAGTAGTATCTGTATTTGAAGTTAGACTGACACATCACACAAAGTTTCTGCTCATTCAGGCAGTCACTAGACTGAATGCTGCTGGTCACAGGAGTAGATATTTGGGGTTGTGTGTCATCATGTGCCAGCCCTAGGTGCTAGATACTGAGTGACAGAGGCACCCATGGACATTTTAGTAAATTTATTTTGTGTGTTTGTGATATGTGGGGCCTTTTACAGTAGAGATCCCAGGGATGGGGATCCCAGTGGATAAAGAGTGTTATAATTTTACTAAAGTAGCCAGATCTGCTCATTGAGAAGGTGATGATGGAGTAAAAAATTCACAGTAGACAAAATGAGACATGTGGCTGTTAAAGAGGGGCATCCCAGGCTGAGGACAGCCAGAAAGAATGCTGTCAATCTAGTTTAGCACAGATGCCAGAGTGGCTGAAGTTCCTGAGTGAAAAGGAGAGTGGGAGGATCCTGGACCTCAACTCTTCTTTAACTGTGAATGAGATGGAAGATCACTGCAGGGTTTGGGTCAGAAGGTTGGCACGGTCTGACTTCAGTGTGACATTGGCAGCCAGAGCCATCGTAGTACAGCACAGCTCTAATCAACCAAACTCTTCTCCAGCCTTGGGTGACTCCCTACTGCCTAAAAAAGTAAAAATCCATTCTCTCTAGGCTATTCTTTAGGGACCTTCAGAATCTTGCACTAATCTGCCCCCTGCTTTGAACAAGCCTAAAGCACTATTTACACCTAAATATTTGCTGTTTTCTAAACATTCCCAAGTGGCTGGCCTATATGACTCTGCTCTATAGTTTTTCTCCATTTAAAATGGCCCATCTACTTCTTTTAATGTCATCTGGAACCTCATCTCCTCCAGTGTATTTCTTTGAAGCTCTCAGCCAGAAACAATCTGCACCACCTAGAGAGGTTTGCATTTCTGCCCCATCTACATCAAATATTTTATTTTTCTCTTTATCAGAATGACTGTGCTGATACCTCAGCTCTTTTTTATTGAGTCAAGAATGCTGCCGGGGGAGGGGAGAAAAAAAAAAGAATGCTGCCTTATTTTCCTTTGTATTTATTTCAGCATGTTGAACCTAACATATAATTGATAAACATTTTGAATAAGTGAAAGAAATGTCTTCTCTCCAGTTCAGCTCAATATGAAGGCAAGATCATAAAGTGAAAAGAATGCGACTAAATGTTCATTGAGATCTAGTCTAGATTTAGAGTCATGATTCTAGACTAACAGACCCTGGATTTAAAATTCCTTTTGCATTTTTGTTTATTTATTTATTTATTTAAGATGGAGTCTCGCTCTGTCTCTCAGGCTGGAGTGCAGTGGTGCTAAAATCTCGGCTCACTGCAATTTCCGCCTCCCGGGCTCAAGTGATTAGCCTGCCTCAGCCTCCCGAGTAGCTGGGATTATAGATGCGTGCCACCATGCCTGGCTAATTTTTGTATTTTTAGTGTAGACGGGGTTTCACCGTGTTGATCAGGCTGGTCTCGAAATCCTGACCTTGTGATCCGCCCGCCTCAGCCTCCGAAAGAGCTGGGATTACAGGCATGAGCCACTGTGCCTGGCCTTTTGTATTTTAAAGAGTTTCCTAATACATACAAGATGATTATTTATAGAATTAAGAAAGCTATACATAGAAAAATTTTAAAAAATAACCTAAAGTTCAGTATTTGGTATCCTACAATAAATGATAATGTCACATTTCACCTGAATATGTGTTAATGCTATAAAAGAATATCCATTTAATTACTTTAATGCTATGAAAGTAATCTTACCTTATTTCCTATGTTTTGAACAGTGGTAGGTTTGTAACTGCTATTTTTATTATGTTGAGTTTAATATGACACAAAATTTTGTCAGCTGTATAAATTTTGATAATTTAGTATAGTTATGGATTTAAATCTTAAACATTACAGCTTTACTTGCAGCATTTTTATCTCTTTTTCCAGACAATATATTTGTTTCTTTAGAATATTGACTGCTTTTCTAAACCTGAGCTTCTAGAGAGGCACTTGTCTCACTCATACAAAAATTTAATTCTCTTATCTTTCCTTAGCAAAGCAAATTCATCTAGGCAAACTGCAGTGGGATTTTGTTATCAAATGGAAATGTGTTTCATTATCCCAAATAGGATAGTAAATCATGTAATTTTGTTTATTCCTTTAAAGAAAAATTTCCTTAGACACCATCAACTTTGTATAACATTATTAGAAAAAAAAATGTGCATAGTCATTTCCATGAAGTTGAGTGTTGAAAATCTCAGTACCATTATTTATTTTGCATATTAAGAGATGTTAACTAAATATGATCCAAAATACTGGAGAGTTTCTTTTTGGTGAGAAAGTGTGCGATTCAAGAGATTAAGAGAAATACCATGAAAGAACAAGGTTATAAAAATAGTCAAATTGTTAGAGAAAGAGAGCACTTGGTGGATGCAATATCCGCTTCTGACAAAAATGGAGAAATTTCTGTAGAATGTGACAAGATGCTATTAGAATTATAATATTCTTTACTATTTTAACTACTTTTAAAAATGAAGGGTGTACAAGTACAGGTTTGTTACATATGTAAAGTTGTGTCATGGGGGTTTGCTGTACAGATTATTTCATTACCCAGGTATTAAGCCTAGTACCCATTAGCTACTTTTTCTGATCCTCTTCCCTCCTCCTGCCTTCATCCTCTGAAAGGACCCAGTGTGTGTTGTTTCCTTCTCTGTGTCCATGTGTTGTCATCATTTAGCTTCCACTTATAAGTAAAGACATGAGGTATTTGGTTTTCTGTTCCTTAGTTTGCTTAGGATGGCCTCCCGCTCTATCCATATCCATGCAAAGGATGCCATCTCATTCTTTTTTATGGTTGCATAGTATTCCATGGTGTATATGTACCACATTTTTCCCCCAGTCTATCATTGATTGGCACTCAGTCTGATGTCATGTCTTTGCTATTGTGAATAGAGCTGCAATGAACATGAAAGCTTCATAAGCAGAGTAAACAGAATTATAATATTCTTATAAGAAGATGATTCTAAATTGTTTTGGATAAATTAGCTGCCTAATATATTATTTCAGTAGAGAGATACTTGTTCTCTAACATTCAATTCAACAGTAACACACTTACAAGTGGGAGCATCACCCTTGACTTGGGAGTGGTTATTGTAAAGACTGAGAGTTATGAGCATAATTGAACATGACAGTACATAACAGAGAGTCAATCATTGTTCATTCTATTACTAGTCCATCAATGTAGTCCCGAGCATTATTATTTGTTTTCCCTATCTACTTGCAAATCATCCCTATGTTCTCCCTTTCCATTATCATCCTTTCTCTTTTGTATCTTCCCCTTGTTTTTCTTATTCCCATGGAGGCTTAAGGATCTTTGATTCTTCTTCTTTCCTTGCACTACTAATTTTCAGTAAATACTGAAAATGGAATGCAATACTTTGGATCTAAAAGTTGAGGTGGAGAGTAGAGATGGGCTAGAATCAGTAATATTTTAAATTCTTCAGGCATCAAGGTGAAATGTTTACAAAATGAGCATGTCTTGCTTGTTAACATTGAATAGCTCTCATGGAATAATTTCGGTGTGTTGTTATGCTAATTGAATCTTACTAGCCTTCTTTCATCATATTAAAGCTTTGGTCCTATTATTCTGGCTTGACACCAACCAGAACTTCAAAAGTGGTGTGAAAAAGAACTCCACTCCAGAATAAGGATGGATGTGGGGAGAAAAACGTAGCCAATTACATGGAATTGTTAGAAGAAAGCAGAAAGAATTAACTATGAGCATTATCTGAAAAAGACAAAAACATTCATCATGTAAATTTGAAGTACGGAACCAAATTGCCCTATTTTAAAGCTAATTCATTACAAAGACAGGCTACGGTACTCAAGATCCTGACCCAGAACCCTGAGACCACAAAACACTTTGGCTAAAGATTTGTATTTCAAATACTACTGAGTTACAACAAAGTAGTATAAATTTGTTAATAAGTTTGTCCTTAAAATAATTAGAAAAGATGACACTCAAAAGCTAAAAACCATAGTTTAGTAATATAAGGCTGTAAGTAAGAGCTAGTGCAGACAGGTATGATAGTTGTATATCCATAGCAATCTTTGAAATACAACTAATTTAATGAACTTCTGGTTAATTATCTGACATAATTGTGTGTGTCAGTTATTAGGGTTTTCTCAATGAACTAGTAGTAACATACAGAAAATTGTATAGACTTCAAGTTAAAAAATACTTTTAAACTTGACATTTCTTTTGCACAGCAGCTGCAAATTGAAATTTTAATATCTTTCACAAGTTATCAGTGTATATTTTAATGTTTTGTGTTACTCCTAAAAAGAACCAATATATAGTTCTAGTATACAAAAAATAAACTAAAAAGCATGGGTTTAATATTTTTTGGCCATCAGTAAATCATATGTGCTGCGTTTGCTCCTTGTTTTATTAGTGATTAAAATGAAATTTTTTGCACCCCCTTGTAAGTAGAAAAAATAGCTGTAAGAACCTGCATCCATTATTTTACTGACATTTTAATATATTTTTAGAATACTTTTATTATGAATACTGAAACTATTAAATTGACTATATTATCTTAATTTGTGTTTAAAAGAAGCCCAGTCCATCCAATGCATGGCTTTAAGAAATAGAAAATAACTTTTAGTAATCACAAAGACTGAAGCAGAAGTAAAGTGATAACCAAAATCAGTAATCTTTAACAAAACACACTTCTATTTAATTGATTTAAGAAAATGTTGAATTTCACTTTTAGTTACTCATATTAAAAAAAATCACTTTTCTTTAAAGAATGTGCTTTATATTCTGTTTTACATAAGCTGGATTTTAAATTAGATGGTGCACCAATTAGATATCCTGAAATAAGCAATGAAGTTGTAAGCAGGATTTTGTGTTTTCCTTTCCATACTACTCTCAACCTGCTTTTCAACCTGAGGTTGCAGGTCACTCTCAGAATGTCACCTCTTTAAGCTGGTGGTATGTAGTAGTTGCTTTCTGAAACTTTTACATGGAAATCTAGGCTTCTAAGCAAGCATCTCAAAATGATAATTGGTGGGGTATGCAGAGAGAGGAAGGTAGGACCAAAATGGGTAATTTCATTTTATTATTATACATTTTGAGGTTTCACTTATAATTTTTGGGGGGACTGTGTTGTACCACCAAAACTTGCTCTAAAATCATGTTTATCTTTCAAATTTAAATTTAGTTTACATCTTTTTAATTTGTTAACTTGCATATAATGCTGATATATGATAGAAAAAACTATGTTAAGATATAACAACAAAAGGCCAATAGTAAAATAACATTTTCAATGTAAACAAAAAATAGGTTTTTAAAAATAGATTTCAAATTTTTCCCTATGTATTTTCTAAGAAGTTTTCATAATCAAATAAGCTTATAAAATTCTTATTTACAGTGTACATTAATAGATTTTCACTGCATGTTAATTGATTTTCAGTGCACATTAATTGATTGAAGACTCTGATAATTCTTTTATATTTTGTTCAACACAGGGTTCCCCAGCCTTATTAGATGATAGAACTTTATTTTAGCATAATACCTGTTACTACTCACTTATAAAAACATGCTGTCATAGGAAAATAGAGCCAATACTTGGTGAAATCACCAGAACACCCGGTGAGCTTTACATTCCCTATTTTCTGATGTGGATATCTTAGCTTCTTGTTTTAATACCATGCCAAATACTGTCGAACATACATAAGCTTTCCAATATTCATGAAAAATGACAACGTAGATTACAATACAGAGGACCACAGACAGAATGAACAGTCATGAGTTTCTTTCTGTGTCATGTCTTTTTAATAATAGAAATACAATTCATTCACAGGCAAGAGTACAGGAAATGCTCTATACCTTGATCTTGGTGATAGTTATTCAGGGGAGGTCTTACCTATAGGAAAACTCACCAACCTCTATGCTGGAAATTTTAATATTGCCATAGAAATGCTGTATTCATTTTTAGCTTCAGTAGGAATAATATGTAGTTATTAATAAAGGAAAGTAAGCTGAAAGCTTTAGATGAGAAAATTCCATTAATTAGTAACCTCACAAAGTATTAGTCTTTTTCACTTTAAAAAATAACAAATATAAATATTTAGCTATTAGTCTAGATGTTTGTAATTTTGATGAAGTTTGATTCTTGCATAGGTGATATGCACTAGCATTATCACTAACTTTAGCTTATGTAGTATTTAAAAACTCTGTTCTTAATATCTCTATTCTTCCCATTCCCATTTAGCTAGAAAAGAGGATTTTGAGTGTCCTTAATATGAAGAAACAATAAAAGTTTGAGGTAATGACTATACTAACTACCCTAATTTACTCAACACATTGTATATATGCATCAAAATCACTGTGTAACATAAATACATAAGATTATTACATCTCAACCAAAAATAAAAGAAAATACAAAATTAGACCAAAAAGGAAATAAAGGAACAAAGAAAAGTATGCTACAAAAATTACTTAAGGTGGAAAGACAGCAGTAATAGAGGAAATGAGGAACAAAAAAAGATATATTACATATGAAAACAACTAAAATGGCAGAATAAAGTTCTTCCCTATCAAATCACTATAATTACATTAAATATAAATCAATTAAACTCTCCAATTAAAAGGCATTGTTTGGCATAATATATTTTTTAAAAAATGACTCATTTATATGCTTCTATAAGCAATTTACTTAAGATCCAAAAATATGAAGAGTTTGAAAACAAAAAGACCGAACAAAAAGGTATCTCATGTAAACATCAAACAAAATAGAGCTGGGGTGTCTGTATAAATATGAGTCAAGATAGACAAACAGTTTTGCAAGAGATAAAGAGGCATATTATATATTAATAAAAAGTTAATAAACCCATTAAGAAAATAAATATATTTGCACATAACAAGGCAGACTCAAAATAGATAAAGTAAAATTGACCAGATTTTGAGATAAATAGAAAGCTTTATGATAATAGTTACAGACTTCAGTACCCAACTCTCAATAATAGATACCAAAATTAGACAAAAAATGAATAAGGAAATACAGGATTTGAACAACACATATTATTATAAGAACCTTTCACCCAACAATAGCAGAATACACATTCTTCTTTGGTATACATGGAATATTCTCTAGGATAGGCCATACTTTAAGGCAAAAAAACAAGTCTTAGTATGTTTTTAAAAACTGAGATCATACAAAGTACATCCTACATGGAACTGATATAGATCTCAATAACAAAGAACTTTGAAAAATACACAAATATATGAAAATAAAACAATGTATTCTTACACAACCAATGCATCAAAGAAGATCATAGGAAAATTTAAAAATACTTTGAGAGGAATGAAAACAAAACTAAACATACCAAAACTTAATGCAGAGAAAGCAGTGTTTGGAGAAAAATGTAAAGTTGTTAATGCAGACATTAAACAAGAGAAAAAGATCTCAAATCAATAGCTTAACTTTACATTTTAAGGAGCTGGGCGGAAAACGGCAAACTAAACCCAAAAGTAGTAGAACAAAGAAAGCAATAAAACTTAGAGAGGAGATAAATAAAACAAGAGAGCAAACTCAAGGAAACCAAAATTTAGTTATTGAAAAAGAAAAACAAAATGGATAAACTTGTAATTAGGCTAAGACAAAAAAGAAAAGAGACAGAAATAACTAAAATCAGAAATGAAGATGGAGACAAATTACCACTAACCTTACAGAAGTTTTAAAAAAAGATTGTAAGAGAACACTATGAACAATTGCACACCAGCAATTTAAGTAACCTAATTAAAGACAAATTTTTACAGACACATCAACTACCAAAACTGACTAAAGAATGAATAGAAAATCTGAACAGAGTTATAATAAGTAAAGAGATTACAATCATAATAGAAAACTTTAATCCAAAAAGTTCAGGACCAGATGGATTCACTGGGGAATTCTGCCTAGCATTCATTTAAATATTGAACCAGTCATTTTCAAGCTCTTCCAAAAAATGAAAGAGGAGGGAATATTTCCTGTCTCGTTTCATGGGGCTGGTTTTATCCTGATACCCTGATACCAAAGACCAAATATTCAGTATCTCGGAAGTGGCAATGGTTTCTTTTTTTTTTTCTTAAGTTTATTTGTACTTTAAGTTCTGGGGTACATGTGCAGATCTTGCAGGATTGTTGCATAGGTACATGCCATGGGGGTTTGCTGCCTCCATCTCCCCATCACTTACATCAGGCATTACTCCCAATGATATCCCTCCCCAACCTCTCCACCCAGCGCTGTCCCTCCCCTAGCCCCCCACCCCTCAACAGACCCCAGTGTGTGATGTTGCCCTCCCTGTGCCCATGTGTTCTCATTGTTTAACACCCACCTATGAATGAGAACATGTGGTGTTTGGTTTTCTGTGCTTGTGTCAGTTTCCTGAGAATGATGGTTTCCAGATTCATCGATATCCCTGCAAAGGACATGAACTCATCCTTTTTTTATGGCTGCATAGTATTCCATGGTGTATATGTGCCATATTTTCTTCACTAAGTCTATCATTGATGAGCATTTCGGTTGGTTCCAGGTCTTTGTTATTGTAAACAGTGTCTCAGTGAACATATGTGTGCATGTGTCTTTATAATAGAATGATTTATAATCCTTTGGGTATATACCCAGTAATGGGATTGCTGGGTCAAATGGAATTTCTGTTTCTAGATCCTTGAGAAATCATCACACTGTATTCTACAGTGGTTGAACTAATTTACACTCCCACCAACAGTGTAAAAGTGTTCCTATTTCTCCACATCCTCTCCAGCATCTGTTGTCTCCAGATTTTTTAATGATCACATTCTAACTGGCATGAGATGGTATCTCAGTGTGGTTTCGATTTGCATTTCTCTAATGACCAGTGATGATGAGCATTTTTTCATATGTTTGTTGGCCTCCTAAATGTCTTCTTTTCAAAAGTGTCTGTTCATATCCTTCACTCACTTTTGAATGGGTTTGTTTTTTTTCTTGTAAATCTGCTTTAGTTCTTTGAAGATTCTGGATATTAGCCTTTTGTCAGATGGGTTGATTGCAAAATTTTTTTCCCATTCTGTTGGTTATCATGTCAAAGCCCAAGCAATGATTTCTCAATATGTTAAATACAGATTTACCATATCACTCAGAAATTTCACTTCTAGAATACCTAGAAGAATCGCAAGCAGGTAGTCAACTATTTGCACACAAATGTTCATAGCAGCGCTATTCACAGTAGCGAAAAAGTAGACATAATTTAAGTGTCCATTAACAGCTGAATAGATAAGCAAATGTGATATAACCATGCAATGGAACATTATTAAACTGTAAAAAAGAATAAAGTACTGATACATGTTAGAACATGGAGAAACCTTATAAACATTATGCTAAGTAAAGGAAGAAACAAGAAAAGAACATATATCGTATGATCCCATTTATATGAAATATCCAGAATAGGTAAATTCATAGTGATAAAAGCAGATTAGAAGTTGCTCAGGACTGGCAGCCTGGAGGAGTAGAGTGACTGTCTAGTTGGGTGTGATGTTACCATTTAAAGTGATGAAAAGTTCCAAAACTACATATTGGTGATGGTTACATGATACTGTAAATGTCCTTAATGCCACTCAGTTGTGCACTTTAAAATGGTTAAAGTGGTAAATTTTATGTCATGCGTATTTTACCAAAATAAAACAATGTAAAGAACAAACTCAAAACGAATCACTGTCAATTTGTAGTTTTTTTTTTTTTTTTTTTTTCATTAAATACAAGAAGGAAATGAAGAACCTTTGGAAACAATTTGATAATTCATTCTGTTTATTTACTTTCTACCAATGTCTTCTGTTTGTTTGGCTCACACCTATTTTTATAGAAAAATTGTAAACTACCATTCTATAGCAATCAGGCAAGTTTTGAGCACAGGCAATATTCTCTTTTTATACTTATTTTATTATTTTGCATAGAATTTAAGGCTTTTACATGTAAACATATATGTTGAAAAACATCTTTATAGAGAGATGCAACTAGAATAAATACTTCTGAGAAGAGACTATTAACAAGCCTTTTTTCATCTAGGATTAAAAACTCCACACGTACAAAGACTTTGTCTACATTCATAACTTAGTCCCGAGTGCCTTGAAATAGTGCCTGGCACATATTCAATTCTCAATAAATATCTATGACAAAGTAATGAATCAAGAAAATGACTTTCTCCTTAATAAGAGGACATAAAAAGTATGTGAAAATGTTTGAAAATATATATCCACTGTATATTACATCTCATATAATGTGCTTTATGATGATAAAATATACTTTACACTAATATATTTTTTGTTTTTCCCATATCTATCTGTATTATAAACTTTATTTAGAGCTTCATAAATATACTTGATACATTTTAACATGTATTACAGTATATATACCTATATATAATAGAAAATACTTGATTTAGGAGTTTAAATCAATAGTCATTTGAAACCATCTGATAGAAGCTGCACAGTTCTGTAAGAAAACCACAAGACAAAATGAATGGCACTTTTCATCATGTTATAAGTTTAATTATGGGCCAACATTTTGCAAGGCAGTAGCAAAATGAAAATATTTAAGTAGAACTTGCATATCATCTTATTCTCGTGTGTCAACTTGCTTTTGATTCTCAACATTGCTTGTACAAGCATTTCTGTTAAGTCTGCAAACTGTAAAATGTGATTGATAGGGATATGTATATTCTAGATTACCAAAGGGTAAATGATACACTTGTTTCATAAAATAGTTTCCATTCTCATCCCTGCCTGCCAGTTACTTAGATCTTTCATTTAAAATGCCTGTTTTTCTTGAAACTTTGCTTGTGTGGTCTGACCAAGTGTAAATTGACTTCAGGGCAAGTAAGGGGGGAAAAACAAAATTACTTCAGTTGTTCCCAAGTAAGGGAAATATATACTTTGTATGCTTTTTATTTTAATCAAATTAAGAGCAGACATTGATGCCCTATCAGCATTTTGAAAGTCTAACACTATGCCTATTCTAGAGTCAGTGTAGCCCGTAGAAACAATAAGAGCTTTGAAACCAAAAGAATCTTCATTTCAGTGAAATTGTTAGCACGTTTTGACTGTGCAGTCTTGGACAACTGCTTTTACCCTTCTTGACATTGTTTTCCTTATTAGTAGATACATAACATAGCAATACTTACGTGAAAGTGGTAATAAATGATCAGTCTTACAGTTTTACAAGACAATACTGATTATTATTATCTTGTGAAGTTCTCAGATATTAACATGAGGAATGAGCTCATTTCATACAAACACAAACAATACTAATTTTAGACCAACTCTTCACCTTTACAGTAATCACCACAAAACTTAACCGCTGTTGGTGTCATGGAATAAGCATTATTTTCCAAATGCTAATAAGTTCCCAAAAGTTTATACAACGAATTATTTAAGATGATGAGCTCTTTATTTTCACATTTTACTTATATTTTTAGTCACTTTATTTTCATTACTGCTAAACCACACTACTTACCAGTTCCCCAAAGGTGGGGCAGCAGTTATCTCAAGTCTGCAAATCTCTGATGAATCAGCTATAATTTAATAGTAGTTTTCCGGTAAAATCCTCAGCTTATGTTCAGGCACTGGACTAATTCAGTGTCTTTGAACCAGACTTACCCATGTTCTGGGATAGAAAACGTTCTGTAGACTGATGCTCTTTAGTCATTTTCAGTCTGGCTTTGACTGTCAATTTGCCATGGTCACCCTCTGACAGCAGCAATTCTGTAGTGAATTATCCATTTTTTTGTGGAAAAATGTGTTAACAGACAAATGTTCTCTTTCACAGAAAGACAATAAATATAACCAAGCTTTAGCATGAGAGTTGAAACTTAAAAATACTCAAAATTTCTTTTTAATTTTTATCTTTTTTTTTTTTTTTTGAAACGAAGTCAGTGGCACAAGCTGCCTCCCGTGTTCAAACAATTCTCCTGCCTCAGCTTCCCGAGTAGCTGGGATTATAGGCATGCACCACCATGCCCAAGTAATTTTTTATATTTTTAGTAGAGATGGGGGGTTTCACCATGTTGGCCAGGATGGTCTGGATCTCCCGACCTCGTGATCCGCCCACCTCTGACTCCCAAAGTACAAGAATTACAGGCGTGAGATGCCACTCTCAGCCCACCTGTGGTTTCTTTTACTTTCTCCACAAGCAAACAGCTCCCTTTCTTCCCACTTGGCTAATTTGACTGAGCATGACCACTTCATTACCTTATGACACGCTGATGTCTACTCATTATATGAGTCATGGTTTTCTACTGATGCCACGAAGGAGCTTCATAAGGTAACACTTTTATAAAGAAAAACCATAAATCCGTTAAGTGGAATTTTCAACAAATTATTTGACCTCATTTTCACAGGACTATTTAAATCCCTCACAGAAGTCATTTGAGACGTTATACCATTTTCAAGGAAAAAACATCCCCAGATAATTACATTATTGAATTGGACAAAGTTTTAAGAATGAAATTTACATTAGTAGGGCACAATAAATAAAATAAACAGATTTTAGTCAGAATATACTCCAAAATTCATAAATTGGGTACTACCTCATTAACATTATGGAAATAGCATAAAAAGAAATTTTTACATTGAGGAAACATTCAGACTCTCTGAGACAATATTCTACAAAGGAACAGGTAAAAGTGAAATTTGAAGCCATGATTTTAAAACAATTTGGTTTGAACACAATTGTTTCTTTGAGTTATAAGATTTGTAATATCCTCACAAGTATGTATCTGTTTATATATAGTTTATATATAATTATTGTTATAAAGTATATATAATATCTATAAAACTACATATATATAAAATGATGATTATAATTATTTACTTACTTAGAAGCAGGGTTTTTCTCTGTTGCCCTGGCTGGAGTGCAGTGGCAAAAACACAGCTCACTACAGCCTCCGACTCTTAGACTCAAGCAACCTCCTGCCCCAGCCTCCTGAGTAGTTAGGACTACATGTTCTTGGCACCATGACTGGATAATTTTTTTGTTTTTAATTTTTCTTAGAGACAGGGCCTCACTATGTTGCCCAGGCTGGTCTTGAACTGGCCCCAGGTGGTCTTCCTGCTTTGGCCTCCCAAAGTATTGGAATTACAAGTATGAGCTGCCACTCCCAAATTGTTATAATAATAATTTTTCAATGATATTGAAACCTCCTTTCAGAATATCACGAAGGAAATATATTTTAAAAATTGTTAATTGACAAATAAAATTGCATGTCGTGAAGGTATAAAATGTGATGACTTCATACACATATATATTGTGTAATGATTAACACAATCAAATAAATATAACCATCATTACCTGTGCTGTACCTTAAACACCCAGAACTTGTTCATCTTTTAACTAAAATTTGTACCTTTTAACCAACATCTCCCTGTTTCCTCCTCCAGCCCCTGGTAACTACCATTTTTCTCTCTGCTTGTATAAATTTATTATTTTTGGGTTATGTCACTTGACATATTTTCTCCAGGTCCATCCACATTTCCACAAATGGCAGAATTTCCTTTATTTTTATTGCTGAATAATATGCCGTTACACTCATGTACACACATACACTACACGTTTTCCTTATCCATTCATTCGTGAATCATGCTTAGGTTGTTTCTATATCTTGGCTATTATGAAAAATGCTGTGTGAACATGGAGTTGCAGATACCTCTTCAACACGCTGATTTAATTTTTTGTGGACATATACAGAAGTGGCATCACAGGATCCTATGGTAGTTCTCTTTTTCCTTTTTTGTGGAATCTTGATACTGTCTTCCATATGGCTGTACCCATTTACGTTCCCATTAACAATGTACAAGGGTTCCCTTTTCTCCACTCCCTCATCAACCTTTGTTATCTTTTGTTTCTTTGATAATAGCCAGACTAACAGGCGTGAGGTTGTGACCAAATTGCGGACGATGGGCTCAGGTCACTCCCTGATAGAATGTGTTCTTTCAGGCCCTTGGTCCCTTACCCAAGAATGGGGGAGAGGATCCTCCTGGGCACAGTGAGCTCGTTTTGAGTAAATATTGGACCCCAAAGAGTTTTGCAGAAAGTGATTTATTTAGGCAGAGAGAGAGAAAGAAGAAAGAAAAGCAGCTCCCATGATGTCACGGAAAGGGATCCAGAAATGAAGTCCACACCGATGTGGGAGAAGGGGACTTTTAACCTGGGAGATGTTCCTGCCCCATTCAAGTTTTCTGTTCTATGAAAGGAGTTCCTTTAAACTGCCTCTAGAGTGATTGCTCTTTCTGCCTTGCTCGAAAGTTAAAGACCTCTAATCTCCCGGATGGAGACGTGGCAGAAGGCAGGTCGGGCATGTAGCTGGGAAGTTCTTGCCTTTGAAACCACGCCCCCTTGTGGACCTGGGAAGATAATGCATTCCCTCAAGGTGATGTGATTTTGATTTGCATTTCTCTGATGAGGACAGAAAGACCTACCCACAATGTGGGGAGGCACCATCTAATCTCTGCCAGCATAGCAAGAACAAAGCAGGAGGAAGTAGGTGGGATAAACTGGCTGGCTGAGTTTTCTTTCATCTTTCTGCAGTGCTGGATGATTCCTTCTATTCCTCCTACCCTTAGACTTCAGACTCTGGCTTCTACGGACTTTGGATTATTTTTTTTTAAAACTATACTTTATTTCTGGGGTACATTTGCAGATCTTGCAGGATTGTTATATAGGTATACACATGTCATGGTGGTTTGCTGCCTCTATCCCCCCATCACCTACGTTAGGTGTTTCTCTTAATGTTATCCCTCCCCAACCTCCCTACCCCCTGCTACCACTCCCCTAGCCCACCACCCCCCAAACAGACCCCAGTGTGTGATGTTCCCCTCGCTGTGCCCATGTGTTCTCATTGTTCAAAACCCACTTGTGAGTGAGAGCATGTGGTATTTTGTTTTCTGTTCTTGTGTTAGTTTGCTGAGAATGATGGTTTCCGGATTCATCCATGTCCCTGCAAAAGACATGAACTCATTCTTTTTTCTGGATGTTTGGTATTTAATGTTGTATATGTGCCACATTTTCTTTATCCAGTCTATTATTGATGGGCATTTGGGTTGGTTCCAAGTCTTTGCTATTGTAAACAGTGCCTAAATGAACATATGTGTGTATGTGTCTTTATAATAGAATGATTTATAATCCTTTGTGTATATCCCAGTAGTGGGATTCCTGGGTCAAATGGTATTTCTATTTCTAGATTCTTGAGGAATTGCCACACTGTCTTCCACAACGGTTGCACTAATTTACACTCCCACCAACAGTGTAAAAGTGTTCCTATTTCTCCACATCCTCTCCAGCATCTGTTGTCTAGAGATTTTTTAATGATTGCCATTCTAACTGGCGTGAGATGATATCGCAATGTAAAATTGATTTGCATTTCTTTAATTACCAGTTATGATGAGCATTTTTCATATATTTATTGGCCGCATAGATGTTTTAAACTTACACCAGTGGTTTGCTGGGGGCTCTCGGGACATCAGCCACAGACTGAGGTACTGCTGGCTTCTTTCTTCCCCAGCTTAAACATGGTGTGTTGTGGAATTTTGCCTTGTGATTGTGTGAGCCAATTCTCCCTTATAAGCTCTCTTATGAGCATTTATCCTATTAGTTCTGTCTCTCTGGAGAATCCTAACTAATATATCTTACTGAAGAGATTTTTCTTCATGTCTTTTCTTGGCATCCCTATCAAAGATTAGTTGACATACATGTGGTGGTTTGTTGCTGTGCTTTCTATTCTGTTTTATTGGTCTGTGTGTCTGTTTTTATGCCAGTAGTATTTTTAATTGTAATTGCTTTAAAGTATACATTGAAGTCAAAGCATGTGACACCTACAGATTTTTTCTTTCTCAAATTTCTTTGGCTATTCAGGGTCTTTTGTGGTTCTACCTGAATTTTAGAAATTTATCTTTCTGTGAATAATGCCACTGGAATTTTGATAGGGATTGTCCTGAATCTGTAGATCACTTTGGGAACTATGGACATTTAAACAGTATTAATTCTTCCAACACATGTGCATGGAATATCGTTCAACTTATTTTTGTTGTCCTCAATTATTTTCAACAATGTCTTATAGTTATCAGTGTACAGATCCTTCACCTCCTTGGTTAAATGCTTTCCAAAGTACTGTATTCATTTTTTGTTTGTTTGTTTTTCTGAGATGGAGTCTTGGTCTGTTGTCCAGGCTGGAGTGCAGTGACACAATCTCAGTTCGCTGTAACCTCTGCTTCTTGGGGTCAAGTGAGTCTCTTGCCTAAGCCTCCAAGTAGCTGGGATTACAGGTGCTCACCACCACGCCAGGCTAATTTTTTAACTTTTAGTAGAGACGGGATTTCGCCATGTTGGCCAGGCTGGTCTCGGACTGCTGACTTCAGATGATCTGCCTGCCTCGACTTTCCAATGGGCTGGGATTACAGGCATGAGCCACTGTGTCCAGCCTGTATTCTCTTTGATGCCATTATAAATGGACCATTTACTTAGTTACTTCTTCAGACAGTTTAAGTGTATAGAAATGCAAGTAATTTTTGTATGCTGATTCTGTATCTTGCAAATTTACTGAATTTGTGTATTAATTATAACTTTTTTGGTTGAGTCTTTAGCTTTTATATGTCATCTGCAGACAAATAATTTTATTCTTTCCTGATGTGAATGACATTTGTTCTTTTTGTTCTCTGATTGCTCTGGCTAGGGCATTCAGTACTATGTTGAAGAAACGGAGAGAGTTGACACCCTTGTCTTGTTCCTGATCTTTGAGGAAAAGCTTTCAGCCTTTTACTGTTGAATATAAAGCTAGCCATGAGATCGTCATATGTGGCTTTTATTCTGTTGAGTTTATTTCGTCAGCTAATTTGTTGTGAATTTTTTTTACATGAAAATTCAACAGCCATTGAATTATGTTAATGCTTTTTCTTCGTCTATTGAGAAAATCATAAAATTTTTATCCTTCATTCCATTGATGCAGTGCCTCACATTTATTGATTGGTATATGTTGAATTATCCTTACATCCCTGCGATTAATCTCACTTGCTCATGGTGAATGATTCTTTTAATGTGCTATTGAATTTGGTTTTCTAAAATTTCATTGAGAATTTTTGCATCTGTATTCATCAACATGTTGGCCTGTAATTTTCCTTTCTCGTAGTATCCTTATCTGGCTTTATTATTAGGATAATCCTTGCCTGGTTAAGTCTGGAAGTGTTTCCTCATCTTCTAATTTTTGAAAGCGTTTAAGAAAGATTTGTGTTAATTCTTCTTTAAACATTTGGTAGAATTAACCTGTGAAGCTTTCTTGTTCTGGGCCTTTCTTTGTTAGGAATGTTTTGATTAGTAATGCATTCTTCTCATTTCTTGTCTATTCAGATTTCCTGTTTCTTCATGATTCAGTCTTGGTAGGTTGTATGTTTCTAGGAATTTGTTCATTTTTTCTAAGTTATCCAGTTTGTTAACATACAATTATTTGGAGTAGTCTCTTATGATCCCCTGTATTTATAATATATCAGTTGCAATGCCACCTCTTTCATGTATTATTTTATTTATTTGAGTCCTCTCTCAGTATTTTCTTGGTTAGTGTTTGTATGGTTTTGGTAACTTTGTCAATCTTTTTAAAAATCTAGTTTTTTAAAACTAATTTACACTAGTTTTCTTGCTCCTTTCTATTGTCTATGTAGTCTCTGTTTCATTTACTTTTTCTCTAAACTTTTTCATTTTCTTCACTCTGTTGACTTTAAGCATAGCTTTTTCTTCTTTTTTTTTTTTTGTTACTTGAGGTGTGATTTAGATTGTTTATTTGAGATAATTCTATTTTATTTATGTAGATATTAATTGCTATAAACTTCCTTTTTAGCACAGTATCACATACGTTTTGGTATGTTGTATTTCTATTTTCAATTGTCTCAAATAGTTTTTGACTTCCCTTTCAATATCTTTTTAATCCATTGGTTGTTCAGAGGTATGTTATCTCACTTCCACATATTTGTAAATTTTCCAAAATTCCTCCTTTTTAGTTTTGTGCCATTTTGGTAAGGAAAGGTACTTGAGATGATTCTAATCTTCGTTTATCAAGACTTGTTTTGTTCACCAGCATGTGATCTATCCAGGAGAATATTTGTGTGCTGGAGAAAAATGTATATTCTCCTGATCTTAGATTGAATGTTGTATACATGTCTTTTAGGAGCATTTGGTTTATTATTGTGTTACTCATGTCCAGGTTTTCCTTATTGGATTTCTGCCTGGGTGATCTATCCATTGTTGAACATAAGGTACTACAGCCCACTATTATTATTGTATTGCTGTCTATTTCTACCTTAATTCTGTTAATATTTGCTTTATATATTTATGTGCACTGGTGTTGGGTGCATATTTATTTACAGTTGTTATATCCTCTTGATAAATTAATCCTCTTGTCACTATATAGTGACCTTACTTGTCTCTTGTGACAAAGTTTGACTGAAATTCTGTTTTGTCTGAAATTAGAAGAGCATTCCCTGCTTTTTTGGTTACCGTTTGCATGGGATATTGTTTCTGTCCCTCCATTTTCAGCCTATTTGTGTCCTTAAGGCTACAGTGAGTCTCTTGTAGACAGCACGTTGCCTTATCTTGGCATTTTATCAATTAAATTATTTTATATCTTTTGATTGAAAACTCCAATCCATTTACACATGATTATTGACATATAAGGACTTACTATTGCTATTTTGTAAATTGTTTACTGCATGTTTATAGTTATTTAATTCCTTTCTTCCAGTGTTTCTGTCCTCCTTTGTGATTTGTTGAATTTTTGTAGTCATATCCTTTGATTATTTTCCCTTTATCTTTCATGTATCTGCTAGAATATTTGTGTGTGTGTGTGGGGGGGTCACCATGGGGCTTATATAAAACTTCTTATAGTTTCTATATATTATTCTAAGATAACAACTTCAATCCCATACAAAAACTCTAGAGAAATGAAATATTTAAGGAAAATTCTATGTTTCTATGGTTACTTTATTAGAGAGTCTTCAGCTCTTACATGTTCAAAAAGCAGCATAGGAAGAAAGCAGGTAGAGTCAGATGACTTATTGCATTAAGAACACAGAAGACATCTAGACCACAGCAAATATTACCATCCTGTAAAGTTTTCTGCAATAATCAAATTTCTAAAAGCTAACTTTGATGTTCTGAAGAAGTCTTCAATAGATAATTTATTTAGAGGAAAATGAATGTATTTCCAAATCAGAGCTAGGGAGTCACAGATACTTCAAATGGGATGGGGAAGAGAGGGAGACTCCACCTTTATTTCCTACCTAGTTGTAATCCAGGAGAAAAGAAAATTGTGGGAAAAGGTAAGAAGTTTATCAAAGGAAAACACTGAGTTCATATTTCAATTGAAAAAGAAGTTAATCAGGATTTAATACCTGAAGAAATTTTATAGCTATCATAGAGAGCTATACATTTTTTTTATTGCTAACAATCTCAACTTGAAAAGAGAGAATTTCTTATTGTTGTAGTTGAGAACTAAAGAAACTTATATATTGTTTTAATTTAAAGACCATGAGTAATACGTTTGTCAAATTAAAACACTTCTTTATGCATAATCCCAAGAAGAAATACGAAGAGAAAGAAAAAAATAGACAAACAAGAGTTAGAAATTTACATTGAGCAAAAATTGTTTCCTTACACAAAGGTAAATAAAATACATGCTTTTCATAAGGAGAAAAACAAAGTAATATCCAAAAAATAAAATCTCTTCACTCTCATTATAAAGCTGAAAAAGACAAATTTGAGAATAGTGAAGCATAAAAAATAGTGACGGAACCCAGTGGCCAGTTATGAAAATGGCACTCATCCTAAAGGAATGTCTGGAAAAATGTTTCCAGTGGAAGCTGGTGAATGGCTGTACCCGTAGTGAAAATGAAAGTAGGGAGCAACAGCCAGCCAAGGGAGGAGCATCAGAGGGAACATTCCACTGGCCAGAACTAATGATGAAAGCTGAGCGGCCACACTCAGTGCCAGTTCTAGGACAGTCTGGAGAGCGAGAAAGCCAAGGTGGAGCCCAAGTGGGTGGAAAAATATACCAAAATTCCAAGTTATAAAAAGCAAAAACTGAAAGGTCATTTTTGTATCCCTTACTCTTTAGTTGATGAGTATCGTTGTTGAATATTAACATCATGCTTAGGAAGAACATATCTTGGATGACGTGACCAAAACCAAATTGAGAAGGGATTGTTTTAAAATTACCTTGCACTTCATTTACTCAAATAGTGTTTTCATAGAGCTTTTTTGCTAAGCATGGGGCTACGTTTTTGGGATACAAAGCTGAAAAGAAAGTCAGCATAAGAAACTGTTTTAAGAAGGTTAGACAAGACCAGTATCAAATACTATAAAGAAATAAGACCAAATTTAGAAGTGTTCATTGGATTTGAGAATTAGAATATGGTGGGTAATTTTAGCAGGAGCAGCTTTAGTGAATGGTAGGGACAGAAAGAAAATTATAGTGAAATTAACAATTTAGTGGTAGATTTATATTTAAAAAGTAGTGTATTTAACTTTTCTGTGTTCCTGATTGAAAGCAAACAAAGAAAATATGACAGAAGCTAGAGAAGATATAAGACTCAGGTTCTGTGCTTATATTATCATCAAGATTTTTTTAAATTTTATTATACTTTAAGTTCTGGGGTACAGGTGCAGAATGTATAGGTTTGTTACATAGGTATACACGTGCCATGGTGGTTAGCTTCACCCCATCCACCCATCATCTACGTTAAGTATTTCTCCTAATGCTGTTCCTCCGCTAGTCCACCATCCCCAGATAGGCCCTGTTGCATGATTATGCAGCCAACAAAACATGTGAAAAAAAGCTCATCACTGGTCATTAGAGAAACGCAAATCAAAACCACATTGAGATACTATCTCATGCCAGTTAGAATGGTGATCATTAAAAAGTCAGGAAACAACAGATGCTGGTGAGGCTGTGAAGAAATAGGAATGCTGTTAGCGGTAGTGTAAATTAGTTCAACCATTGTGGAACACAATGTGGTGATTCCTCAAGGATCTAGAACCAGAATTACCAGTTGACCCAGCAATCCCATTACTGGGTATATATCCAAAGGATTTTAAATCATTCTTTTATAAAGATAGAATATTGCACTGTTCACAATAGCAAAGACTTGGAACCAAACCAAATGCCCACCAAGGATAGACTGGATAAAGCAAATGTGGCACATAAACACCATGGAATACTTTACAGCCATAAAAAAAGATGTGTTCATGTTCTTTGCAGGGACATGGATGAAGCTGGAAACCACCATTCTCAGCAAAGTAACAAAATAACAGAAAACCAAGCACCACATGTTCTCACTCATAGGTGAGAGTTGGAATATGAGAACACATTGTGTTTATTATTATTATTATACTTTAAGTTCTGGGGTACATATGCAGATTGTGCAGGATTGTTACATAGGTATACACATACTATGATGGTTTGCTGCATCCATAAGCCCATCATCTACATTAGGTATTTCTCTTAATGTTATCCCTCCCCAATTACCCCACCCCACTGCTCCTTCCTCTAGCTCTCCCACCCTGCAACAGGCCCCGGTGTGTAATGTTCCCCTTCATGTGTCCATGTGTGCTCATTGTTCAACACCAACTTATGAGTGAAAACATGCCGTGTTTGGTTGTCTGTTCTGCTGTCAATTTGCTGAGAATGATAGTGTTCAGCTTCATCCATGTCCCTGCAAAGGATATGAACTCATCATTTTTATAGCTGCGTAATATTCCATGGTGTATATATGCTACATTTTCTTTATCCAGTCTATCTTTGATGGGCATTTGGGTTGGTTCCAAGTCTTTGTTATTGTAAACAGTGCCACAGTGAACATATGTGTGCATGTGTCCTTGTAATAGAATGGCATATAATCCTTTGGTTACACACCTAGTAATGGGATTGCTGGGTCAAATGGTATTTCTATTTCTAGATCCTTTGGGAATCGCCACACTGTCATCCACAATGATGGAATTAATTTATACTCCCACAAACAGTGGAAAAGGATTCCTATTTCTCCACATCCTCCGCAGCATCTGTTGTCTCCACATTTTTTAAAGATCGCCATTCTAACTGGCATGAGATGGTATCTCAGTGAAAAATTAATTTGCATTTCTTTAATGGCCAGTGATGCGCATTTTTTCTTATATTTGTTGGCTGCATAAATGTCTTCTTTTGAAAAGTGTCTGTTCATATACTTTGCCCACATTATGATGGGGTCATTTGTTTCTTTTTTGTAAATTTGTTTAAGTTCTTTGTACATTTTGGATATTAGCTCTTTGTTAGATGGGTAGATTGCAAAAATTTTTTCCCATTCTGTTGGTTGCCACTTCACACTAAAGATAGTTTCTTTTGCTGTGCAGAAGCTCTTGTTTAATTAGATCCCACTTGTCTATTTTTGCTTTTGTTGCCATTGCTTTTGGTGTTTTAGTCATGAAGTCCTTGCCTATGCCTATGTCCTGAATGATATTGCATTGGCTTTCTTCTGGGGTTTTTATGGTGTTAGGTCTAATGTTTAAGTCTTTAATCCATCTGGAGTTAATTTTTGTAGAAGGTGTAAGGAAAGGATCCAGTTTAAGCTTTCCGCACATGGCTAGCCAGTTTTCCCAACATCATTTATTAAACAGGGAGTCCTTTCCCCATTGCTTGTTTTTGTCAGGTTTGTCAAAGATCAGATGGTTGTAGATGTGTGGCATTACTTCCAAGACCTCTGTTCTGTTCCATTGGTCTATATCTCTGTTTTGGTACCTGTAATGTGCTGTTTTGATTACTGTAGCCTTGTAGTATAGTTTGAAGTCAGGTAGTGTGATGCTTCCAGCTTTGTTTTTCTTTGCTTAGAATTGTCTTGGCTATGTGGGCTCTTGTTTGGTTCCATGTGATGTTTAAGGTAGTTTTTTCCAGTTCTGTGAAGAAGGTCAATGGTAGCTTGATGGGGATAGCATTGAATCCATAAATTACTTTGGGCAGTATGGCCATTTTCACAATATTGATTCTTCCTAACCATGAACATGGAATGTTTCTCCATCTTTTGTGTCCTGTCTTATTTCCCTGAGCATTGATTTGTAGTTCTCCTTGAAGAGATGCTTCACATCCCTTGTTACTTGTATTCTTAGGTGTTTTATTCTCTTTGTAGCAATTGTCAATGGGAGTTCGCTCATGATTTGGCTCTTTGTTATTCGTGTATAGGAATGCTTGTGATTTTTGCATATTGGTTTTGTATCCTGAGTATCTTCTGAAGTTGCATATCATTTTAACAAGATTTTGGGCTGAGAGGATGGGGTCTGCTAAATATACAGTCATGTGATCTGCAAATAGAGACAATTTGACTTCCTCTTTTCCTAATTGAATGCTCTTTATTTCTTTTCCTTGCCTGGTTTCTCTGGCCAGAACTTTCAGTACTATGTTGAATATGAGTGGTGAGAGAGAGAGGGCACCCTTGTCCTGTGCCAGTTTTCAAAGGGAATTCTTCCAGTTTTTGCCCATTCAGCATGATATTAGCTGTGGATTTGTCATAAATAGCTTTTATTATTTTGTGATATGTTCCATTGATACCTAGTTTAGTGATAGTTTTTTGCATAAAGGCTGTTGAAATTTGTCGAAGGCCTTTTCTGCATCTATTGAGATAATCACGTGGTTTTTGCCTTTGTTTCTGTTTATGTGATGGATTATGTTTATAGATTTGCATATGTTGTACCAGTCTTGCATCCCCAGGATGAAGCCAACTTGATCGTGGTGGATAAGCTTTTTGATGTGCTTTTAGATTTGGTTTGCCAGTATTTTATTGAAGATTTTCACATCAGTGTTCATCATGGATTTGGCCTGAAATTTTCTTTTTTAGTTGTGTGTCTGCCAGGTTTTGGTATCAGGATGATATTGGCCTCATAAAAACAGTTAGGGAGTATTCCCTTTTTTTTGTATTCTTTGGAATCATTTCAGAAATAATGGTACCAGCTCTTCTTTGTACATCTGGTAGAATTCTGCTGTGAACCCCTCTGGTCGTGGACTTTTTTTGGTTGGTAGGCTATTAATTGCTGCCTCAACTTCAGACCTTGTTATCGGTCTACTCAGGGATTCAACATCTTCCTCATTTAGTTTTGGGAAGGTGTAAGTATCCAGGAATTTATCCATTTCTTCTAGATTTATTGGTTTATGTACATAGAGGTGTTTGTAGTAATCTCTGATGATAGTTTGTATTTGGGGAATTGGTGGTGATATCCCCTTTATCATTTTTTATTGCCTTTAATTGATTCTTCTCCCTTTTCTTCTTTATTAGCCTGGCTAGCAGTCTATTTTGTTGATCTTTTCAAAAAACCAGCTCCTGGATTCATTGATTTTTTTAAGGGTTTTTTGTGTCTCTATCTCCTTCGGTTCTGCTCTGATCGTAGGTATTTTTTTTCTTCTGCTAGCTTTTGAATTTGTTTTTATCTTACTCCCCTAGTTCTTTTAATTGTGATGTTAGGGTGTCAATTTCAGGTCTTTCCTTGCTTCTCATGTGGGAATTTAGTGCTGTAAATTTCCCTCTAGACACTGCTTTAAATATGTCCCGGAGATTCTGGTACATTGTGTCTTCATTCTCACTGATTTTGAAGAACATCTGTATTTCTGCCTTCATTTCATTATTTATGCAGTAGTCATTCAGGAGTAGGTTGTTCAGTTTCCAGGAAGTTGTGTGGTTTTGAGTGAGTTTCTTAATGCTGAGGTCTAATTTGATTGCACTGTCGTCTGAGAGACAGGTAGTTATGATTTTCGTTCTTCTGCATTTGCTGAGGAGTGATTTACTTCCAATTATGTGATCCATTTTAGAGTAAGTGTGACGTGGTGCTGACAAGAATGGATTTGGGGTGGAGAGTTCTGTAGATGTCTGTTAGTTCTGCTTGGTCCAGATCTGAGTTCATGTCCTGGATATTCTTGAACAGGCAGCAATCCTTGCTGTTCTGCAGCCCCTGCGGTTGATTCACAGGCAAGCAGGGTCTGAAGTGGACCTCCAGCAGAGAGGGGCCTGACTGTTAAAAGAAAAACTAAAAAACATTGTGTTATTTTTTAAAAGAAAAATATTAATTTGGTAGCTTTATGATACATTATTTGGTTTATCCATATTAGTAGAGTAATGATAATTTAGGCTTGGAAAAGATCTTATAGGTCATCCAATTAGCTTTTCACATTTTATAGAAGATGGAGAAGCTGAGGGCTTGAAAGTTGTGATTTTCTAGCTATTCCATTTAAAACCTATGCCAGCAGACATCACTTGCTCAATGTGAGGAAATGAAAACTGTAATAATTATTTACAACTTTCTTCTCTCTTTTCTTCCTCTCTTCTTTCCTTCCTTCTTTTTTCCTTTCTCCTCCATTTCTTCCTTCAATATTTGAAAAGTTCTTCTAATGCTATGCATTCTAAATAAAATATATGATTAAAGCTGCTATTCATAGATAAGATGGAACTATAACCATACTTTTTAATATAGCCCTATATCGGAGGAATGTTAATGGCAGCAGTGGCTGTCTGGGGTGGCCACTGTGAAGACGCTGGCTGTAGTAGGAGAGGTGCAGCTTGGGCTGCAGGCTCCATGGGGCTAGCAGGAGCTGGGAACAGGTGGAAGCCTTGTCCCTTTCTGAGTTGGCAGAGTGGGATCCCCACTCCCCAAGCGCAGCTGCAGCTTTGGACCCTGGCATCCCTGTGCTCTTAGGGGCCTGGGAATTCCCTCTGTCCCCACAGGCTTAAAAGGGCCTGCTCCCCTGTATGACCTCTCCCTGCTTCTGGCACCCATTCCAATTTTGGAGCAAAGTTGAGGCCAAGCCTGGCAGCTGTCTCAACCCTGCCCAGTGTGCATGCACTCAGGGCAGCGCTGACACACCAGTCCTCTGCGTCTCAGCCCCTTCTGGACCTTGGACTCAACAGAGCAAGGAAGGGAGACTGAGCGGGTGCTGACGGCAGCTCAGCTCAGGCATCCCTCAGCCGGAACAGCCTGGGCAACATAAATGGCTGCAGGAGGCAGACAGGCCCTGGGCAGAAAGGGGTGGTCCCCTAATGAAGCTCCGTCTTCAAGCCAGAGACAGCCTAAAGCGAAAGGCCAGATTGCTGGTTCCAGCAGACTGGAGCAAGAGCTTAACTGTGCTTTTTTTGGGCTCGCCTATGGACGCCCATGCATGCCCATAGACCAATCAGCTTGTACTTCCTCCATAAAGACCTTGGATTTAGCCAGACTCAGACAGAGGATAGGAAGAGCTGCCTGTGGAGAGGAGCTACCCACTCTCATTCTTTTCTCTGCTGAAGGCTGCACAGATGCTGGGATGACCTGCCTGTGGAAAGGAGCTACCCACTTTGGGTCTCCTAAGAGCAGTACCATTGCTCATTAAAGCATCTCTTCACCTTGCTCACACTCAAGTTGTCTGCCCACCTCGTTCTTCCTGGACGTGGAACAAGAGTTTGGGACCTGCTGAATGGTGGACTTGAAAGAGCTGTAACACAAACAGGGTTGAAACAACACGCCGACTTTGTGTTCACTAGTTGCCAGCAAGGAGAAGCAGAGAAGACAGAAGGAGAGAAGAGCTGCGGCCCTTTGGGGATCCCAGACCTAGGAGCTCCTCGAGGCAGGACTGTGACATCCTCTTTTGCAGTACACCTAGTCCAGCCCCAGCCGTGCAGGAAGTCCACACCTGTGCCAGCACCTGCAGCTGCCCACTCTGCTGCAGCTGGCATGCCTGTTTTCTGTGTGCTGGGTCTAGACTCCTGACTGCTCTGCTCCTGGGTTGCCCTTGACAGGTGTGAAATCTGGACCAGTAGCACAGCATAGCACAGCCTGTCAGGCCAAGTGGGCAGAGTGAGCCCAGTGGACACAAGCAAAACTCAGGCAAAGCTGCCACTGGTGGTGGCAGAGGTTTCCAGCTGGTGAAGTGACACCCCAAGGGTCTTGTGACAATGTAATTAAAAGTACATTTGGAACGATCTTATTACTCCCTCATTTCTACATTTTACATTGTTTTGCTGTATCTGATATTCACGTGTAATTATTCTTATATAAAGTAACTTATTTTCAAAATAAAACAACCCCACAAAAATTGGGACTTTTTCTTATACCATGAATTTTCAGCCAACTAATTGTAGATAGGCCCTGTGTTATGACTATTATAAAACCAAATTTCTTAACAATAATTTTTTAATTACTCTTATTCAGAAACTACATACCTTACAGCTGGATTATCTTCATTTAAAGTATCAGTAAAAGTTACATAAGTTGAGAGAAGGCTTCAAACCCCATAGCAAATAGTAGCCATTTTCTTGAGCTGAAAGCTTTCACATTAAAAATATTTAGTGCTTAAATGCAGGCATTATGTTAACCTAGGGAAAATAATATAGGATTTAAAATCCTTATGTGACCTGCTATAATTGAGCCAAAATACATAAATTATAGCATTATTGAATTCAAAGGAGAATTAGATCATTTAGTGTTTCCCCTGCTAAATTTGAACTGTTCTTTACAACATATTTCCAAACACCGTTAAGTCTGGTTTTGAAAGTTTCCCATTTTTCAACACATCCTTAAGACGTGATTAATGTAGTTGAGCTTCAAAGTACATCTCTAATAGTGTCACACTAGAAGCTTTCTTTTCTTAACATGACTCCACTAGCTTCTCCACCAAGTACCCATCTCTAACACTCTCCTTCCTTCCCTCCCTCCCTCCCTCCCTCCTTCCTTCCTTCCTTCCTTCTTCCTTCCTTCCTTTTTCTTCTTCTTCTTTCTTCTTCCTCCTCCTCCTTCTCTTATTTTTCCTTCTCTTCCTTTTTTATCTTCCTTCTTTCTTTCTTTTTTCTTCTCCTCCTCCTTCTTTCCTTCTTTGCTCCTCCCCTCCCCCTTCCCCTTATTTTTCCTTCTTCCTTCTTCTTCTTTCTTATTCTTCTTCTCCTCCTTGTCTTATCTTCATCTTCTTCCCTCCTACTCCTCTTCTTTTTCTTTCTTCTTTCCTCCTTCTCCTCTTCAATGCCACCTCCTTCTTCTTACTCTCCTCCTCCTCCTCCTCCTTCTTCTTACTCTCCTCCTCCTCCTCCTCCTTCTTCTTCTTCTTCTTCTTTTTCCTCCTCTTCTCCTCCTCCTTCTCCTTCTTTTCCTTCTCCTCTTTCTTCTTCTTCTTCTTCTTCTACTGTGTAAAGCCAGTATAGAGGACACTTAGATAAGTGGTAGAACTTTGCCATTGGTGACTGCCTTCCACTCCCTCTCCAAGATCAAACGCTGACAGTAAAGTGTTATTATTTGTTACCAGTTACCAAAAGTATCTTGTTCTTTTCTTTTTTTCCAACTGTAGTGTTATCTGAAAGTGATTAGGAGCATTTAAAATTTTATTTACATTTTATATTATATAATGCCCTAGAGATGGGTTTCATTTTATTGTATACACTGTGTTTCCCCAGACCTGTGTGAAAGCAGGGATTGTATCACATCAGCTTGTTTAAAAGAGATATGAGATGTCAGGCTGAATAATTATCCAGTTAATTTACTTTCTCTAAATTAGTTTAGAGAGCAAAGGAAAACTGGGGTTTATACCTTGAGAGTGCCATGTTGTTGTTTCAAAATAATTGAAATCTGAAATAGTCATTCTGAAAGAGAACTGAAAGGCATTTTTAAAAAATTGGGCAAATATATGAAAAAGTATAAACATAATCAGTTGGAAGGTATTTAAAACACATATGGTGATACATGTGAGCCATTGTGTGCTACAGTTGACTCATAACTGCCTGAGTTTCAGGAACTTTGTAGTTGAACATGCACATGATTAAATATTAAATTATATAAACTAACAAATACATTAAGAGTAATAAATTCTAAAAATTTTTTTAGATGATTGTATATTTAGATGACATGATTGTATATTTAGAAGATCCCATCATCTCAGTCCAAAATCTCCTTAAGATGATAAGCAACTTCAGCAAAGTCTCAGCATATGAAATCAATGTGCAGAAATCACAAGCATTCCTGTACACCAATAACAGACTCACAGAGAGCCAAATCATGAGCAAACTCCCATTCACAACTGCTACAAAGAGAATAAAATACCTAGGAATACAACTAACAAGGGACATGAAGGACCTCTTTAAGGAGAACTACAAATCACTTCTTAAGGAAATAAGAGAGGAACAAACAGATGGAAAAACATTCCATGCTCATGGTTGGGGAGAATCAATATCATGAAAATGGCCATATTGCCCAAAGTAATTTGTAGATTCAATGCTATCCCCATCGAGTTACCGTTGACCTTCTTCAAAGAACTGGAAAAAAAAATACCTTAAATTTCATAGGGAACTAAACAAGAGCCTGCATAGCCAAGACCATCCCAAGCAAAAATATCAAAGCTGGAGGCATCACACTACCTAACTTCAAATATATTACAAGGCTACAGTAATCAAAACAGCATAGTAATGGTACCAAAACAGAATATATAGACCAATGGAACAAAACAGAGGCCTTCGAAGTAATGCCACACACCTACAACCATCTGATATTTGACACATCTTGACAAAAACAAGCAATGGGGAAGGGATTTTTGTTTAATAAATGATGTTGGGAAAACTGGTTAACCATGTGCAGAAAGTTGAAACTGGACCCCTTCCTTACACCTTATACAAAAATTAACTTCAGATGGATTAAAGATTTAAGCGTAAGACCTAACACCATAAAAACCCTGGAAGGAAACCTCAGCAATACCATTCAGGACATAGGCATAGGCAAAGCCGTCATGACTAAAACACCAAAAGCAATGGCAACAAAAGCAAAAATAGACAAGTGGGATCTAATTAAACTAAAGAACTTCTGCACAACAAAATAAACAATCATTAGAGTGAACTGGGAACCAACAAAATGGGAAAAATTTTTGCGAGCAACCCATCTGACAAAGGGCTAATATCCAGAATCTACAAAGAAGTTAAACAGATTTACAAGAAATAAGCAACCCCATCAAAATGTGGGCAAAGGATATGAACAGGCACTTTTCAAAAGAAGACATTTATGCGTCCAACAAACATGAAAAAATGGTCATAATAACTGGTCATTAGAGAAATGCAAATCAATTCCACATTGAGGTACCATCTCATGGCAGTTAGAATGGCAATCATTAAAAAATGTGGAGACAACAAATGCTGGAGACAATGTGGGGAAATAGGAATGCTTTTCTACTGTTGGTGGGAGTGTTAATTAGTGCAACCATTGTAGAAGACAGTGTGGTGACTCCTCAAGTAACTAGAACTAGAAATACCATTTGACCCAGGAATCCCATTACTGGATATATACCCAAAGGATTATAAGTCATTCTATAATAAAGACACATGCACACATATATTCATTGCAGCACTGTTTACAAAAGCATAGACTTGGAACTAACCCAGATGCCCATGAAGGATAGACTGGATGAAGAAAATGTGGTTCATATACACCAGGGAACACTATGCAGCCATAAAAAAAGATGCATCTATGTCCTTTGCAGGGACATGGATGAAGCTGGAAACCATAATTCTCAGCAAACTAACACAAGGACAGAAAACTAAGCACTGCGTTTTCTTACTCATAAGTGAGTCCTGAACAATGAGAACACATGAACTCAGGAAGGGGAACATCACACACTGGGGTCTGTTGTGGGTAGGGGGCTAGGGGAGGGATAGCATCTTGTGGGAAGGAGGGGAGGGATAACATTAGGAGAAATATCTAATGTTGGTAATGGGGGGATGGAGGTAGCAAACCATTGTGGCATGTGTATACCTATGTAAAAATCCTGCAAGATCTGCGTATGTACCCCATAACTTTAATAAAAAGAATTGGGAAATTTGTATTATTCTCATTTGGCAATTTTTAGAATTATCAATTCCATTAAAAGACTTGCTCAAAAACACACAGCTCATAGGTTGTGATGCCTGAATTGTACCCAGCCAGTCTAGTATCAGAGTTCAAACATAATTGCTATGCTTAGCGTTCTGTTATAAAAATTATGACTCCATTAGATTATCTCAAATATCACATATTGTCAAGTGCTCAGTCTTCATTAAATAGCCACATTATCCTCACTAACTGACAAGGAAATCATGTGCTTGCGATTTTGAGTATTTAAGAAGTAAAGTAATGAGTTTTTTTTTCATATGTTTGTTGCCACATAAAGGTCTTCTTTTGAGAAGTGTCTGTTCATATCCTTTGCTCGCCTTTTGATGGAGTTGTTTTTCTTGTAAATTTGTTTATGTTCCTTGTAGATTCGAGTATTAGCCCTTTGTCAGATAGATAGATTACAAACATTTTTTCTCATTCTGTAGATTGCCTGTTCACTCTAATGATAATTTATTTGCTGTGCAGATCCTCTTTAGTTTAATTAGATCCCATTTGTCAATTTTGGCTTTTGTTGCCATTGCTTTTGTGTCTTAGTCAGGAAGTCTTTGCCCATGCCTATGTCCTGAATGGTATTTCCTAGGTTTTCTTCTAGGGTTTTTATAGTTTTAGGTCTTACATTTAAGTCTTTAATTCATCTTAAGTTAATTTTTGTATTAAGTTGTAGGGAAGGAGTCCAGTTTCAGTTTTCTGCATATGGCTAACCAGTTTTCCCAACACCATTTATTAAATAGATAATCATTTCCCCATTGCTTGTTTTTGTCAGGTTTGTAAAAGATCTGATAGATGGTTGTAGATGTGTGACATTATTTCTGAGGCCTCTGTTCTGTTCTGTTGGTCCGTATATGTGTTTTGCTACCAGTACTATGGTATTTTGGTTACTGTAGCCTTATAGTATAGTTCGAAGTCAAGTAGTGTGATGCCTCCCACTTTGTTCTTTTTGCTTAGGATTGTCTTGGCTATACAGGTTGTTTTTTGGTTTTACATGAAATTTAAAGTAGTTTTTTCCAGTTCTGTGAAGAAGGTCAATGGTAGCTTGATGGTGATAGCATTGAATCTTTAAATTACTTTTGGCAATGTGGCCATATTCACGATATTTATTCTTTCTAGCCATAAGCATGGAATATTTTTTCATTTTTTTTCTCTTTTATTTCCTTGAGCAGTGGTTTGTAGTTCTCCTTGAAGAGGTCCTTCATATCCCTTGTTAGTTGTGTTCCTAGGTATTTTATTCTTTTTGTAGCAGTTGTGAATGGGAGCTCACTCATGACTTGGCTCTCTGTTTGTTATTTGCACGTAGGAATGCTTGTGATTTTTCATATCGATTTTTGTATCCTGAGAGTTTACTGAAGTTGCTTACCAGTGTGGGGAGATTTTGGGCTGAGATGGTGGGTTTTTCTAAATAGAAAATCAGGTCGTCTGCAGAGACAATTTGATATCCTCGTTTCCTATTGAATGTCCTTTATTTCTTTCTCTTGCGTGATTGCCCCAGCCAGAACTTCCAGTACTATGTTGAATAGGAGTGGTGAGAGAATGCATCCTTGTCTTGTGCCAGTTTTCAAAGGGAATGCTTCCAGCTTTTGCCCATTCAATATGATAATGGCTATGAGTTTGTCATAAATAGCTCTTATTATTTTGAGATACCTTCCTTTAATACCTAGTTTATTGAGAGTTTTAGTATGAAAGGGTGTTGAATTTTATTGCAGGCCTTTTCTTCATCTATTGAGATAATCTTATGGCTTTTGTAATTTTTTCTGTTTATGTGATTATGTTTATTGATTTCTGTATGTTAAAACAAGCCTTGCATCCCCAGGATGAAGCCGACTTGATCGTGGTAGATAACATTTTTGATATGCTGCTGAATTTGGTTTGCCAGTATTTTGCTGAGAATTTTTGCATCATTGTTAATCAGGAATATTGCCCTGAAATTTTCTTTTTTTGTCATGTCTCTGCCAGGTTTTGGTATCAGGATGATGCTGGCCCCATAAAATCAGGAGGAGTCTCTTTTTTTCTATTGTTTGGAATAGTTTTGGAAGGAATGGTACCAGCTCCTTTTTGTACCTCTGGTAGAATTAGAATGTGAATCCATCTGGTCCTGGGCTTGTTTTGGTTGGTAGGCTATTAATAACTGCCTGAATTTCAGAACTTGTTATTGGTCTATTCAGGGATTCAACTTCTTCCTGGTTTAGTCTTGGGTGGGTGTATGTGTCCAGGAATTTATCCATTTCTCCTAGATTTTCTAGCTTATGTGCATAGAGGTGTTTATAGTATTGTCTGATGGTAGTTTGTATTTCTGTGGGATCAGTGGTGATCTCCCCTTTATCATTTTTTATTGTGTCTATTTGATTCTTCTCTCTTTTCTTCTTTATTAGTCTGGTTAGTGGTCTCTATTTTGTTAATCTTTTCAAAAAATCAGCTCCTGTATTCGTTGATGTTTTGAAGGGTTTTTCTTGTCTCTGTTTTTTTCATTTCTGCTTTGATCTCAGTTATTTCTTCTGCTAGCTTTTGAATTTGTCTGCTCTTCATTTTCTAGTTCTTTTAGGTGTGATGTTAGGGTGTTGATTTTAGATCTTTCCCAGTTTCTCCTGTGAGTATTTAATGCTTTAAATTTCCCTCTAAACACTGATTTAGTTGTGTCCCAGAGATTCTGGTACATTGTGTCTTTGTTCTCATTGGTTTTAAAGAACTTATTCATTTCTGCCTTGATTTCGTTATTTACCCAGTAGTCATTCAGAAGCAGGTTGTTCAGTTGCCATTACCTCTGTGGCTTTGAGTTAGTCTCTTAATCCTGAGTTCTAATCTGATTGCACTGTGGTCTGAGAGACTGTTACGATTTCTGTTCTTTTCCATTTGCTGAGGAGTGTTTTACTTTCAATTATATGGTCAGTTTTAGAATAGATGTGATGTGGTGCTGAGAAAAATCTATATTCTGTTGATTTGGGGTGGACAGTTCTGTAGAAGTCTTTTAGGTCCACTTGTTCCAGAGCCACCCAGAATCAATGGTCATAAGAGAAATGCAAATCAAAACTACAGTGAGATACCATTTCACTCCAGTCAGAATGGCGATCATTAAAAAGTCAGGAAACAACAGATGACGGAGAGTATGTTCAGAAATAAGAATGCTTTTATACTGTTGGTGGGAGTGTAAATTAGTTCAACCTTTGTAGAATACAGTGTGGCAATTCCTCAAGGATCTAGAACCAGAAATACCATTTGACCCAGCAATCCTGTTACTGGATATATACTCAAAGAATTATAAATCATTCTATTATAAAGGCACATGGACATGTGTCTTTATTGCAGCACTATTCACAATAGCAAAGACGTGGAACCAACCCAAATGCCCATTAGTGATAGACTTGATAAAGAAAATGTGGGATATATACACCATGGAATACTATGCAGCAATAAAAAGGATGAGTTTGTATCCTTTGCAGGGACATGGGTGAAGCTGGAAACTATCATTCTCAGCAAAGTAACACAAGGCTTTGTGTTACACCAAACACCACATGTTCTCACTCATAAATGGGAGTTGAACATTGAAAATACGTGGACACAGGGATAGGAACATCACATACCAGAGCCTGTTGGAGGTTGGGGGCTAGGGGAGGAATAGCATTAGAAAAAATATGTAATGTAGATGATGGGTAAATGGGTTCCGCAAACCACCATGACACATGTATATCTATGTAACAAACCTGCATGTTCTGCACATGTATCCCAGAACTTAATAAAAAGAAAAAATGAGGTTACTATTTTTTAGCAGAAAACTTCATTTAGTGGCTATTTTGTTCCCAGATGGATAAGCCAAGTTTTCTATGCAAGGATGTTATTTCCAAATGTGCTTCATAAAAAGACAGTTATTTCTGTATAAAATGAGACAAACTCTCCCAGAGTGCATCCAACAGAAAGCTCACAGATCAACTTAAGATGCTCGAATCACACACACATACACAAAGTTCTATTTCTATATTGACATATATACCTATATTTATCATATCTCTATCTGCCTGTTATCTGTCTGCATACATAAAAGGAACCAGGAGTAAAGTGAATTACAGCTGAGTTATTAAGGTTATTATTAGAGATACCCATTTTAGGCCATAGAAAATTTTTGACATAAATTAATGTTCACTGTATCTGATGACCTTCTTGGGAAAGAAACACGTTGTCCCATCTTGTTGAGCTCAGTCATAACTGAACATGTGACCTGCTTTGGTTAATAAAATATGAGCAGAAGTGACAAGTTTCATGTCCAGTCACATCTAATACTCAGCACATTTTTTTTTGCAATGTTTCTATTCCTTCTTCCACAAAGACCAGCAGTATTCCAGATGTGTCGTTTGAGCCAAAGTTTTCTGCTTGTTTCTGCAAAATGAGCTCATCTATACTAACTTAAACACTCTCCATTTACTTTCTGAAGTCAACATCATTTTAGTACCAAAGCCTGTTATCTGACAAGAGTACAAAAATAAAACTGCATGAAAACCCTGTAATGATAAATGAAACACTTCACAAATAAAATACTAGCAAAGAGTAGTGTAAATAATTTTTTCTGTAATATATATTCTAGTACTTCAGCAGTAACTCATTATTATAAATCCATCACCACAATTTTGTTAAATATTAAAGAAAAGAATCTGCAAATTATATCAGAAGAAGCTGCAAATGCATTTAATAAATTCACCCAGAACTCTAACATTCTAAATCATAAATAGAAGAAACCTATTTACATGTGATAAAACTTAGTATATATGTTTAATTTATTCCCAAAGTCTATTTCATATTTAGGGAAAATTTTAAAATAAGCCCCAAATGCTTTTATTTTCAGGTGAAAAATATCACAGGAAATTAAGATACAAGCTCTCAACAAGATCCAGATTTGAAAATAAAATGTGAAATACAGAAATCTAACTATAAATGTCTGCTTTTGGTGTGCATAGAGAAAATATTATTCTGGAAGTCCGTGAAAGCCAAAAATTTATATTACAGAATATTTTACATTAAAAATATCAGTTCTATGAACCGTTCCTTGATATTTCAACCTCTGCTCAGAACAATTCTTATCATAAGATTTCTTTTTATTTTAATCCAGGATTCCTGCTCTACGACAGCTCCTGTATCCATATATGCTGTTTCTGTGTTTATACTAAAGTTACCCTCATCAGAACTCGACACCATTCAGGCTCTTCTAATAATTCACTCTTACATGATCAATTCTGAGTAATATATAATTTCTTGAGGATTTCTAATTGGAGACAGTGAATAATGACTTTTATGTTTTATATTCTTCAGCAAAGAGTATGTAATTAGGCCTAAAGTCTTATTGTTAGAAGTACTCTCTATGGTTCTGGTCACCAATGGTGAGAGTAATGGGATTCTTCTACAGTGTGCCTATGTGGCTGATTTTGCACTTGAATGAACATCTGCCTTGAAACAAAACGACCTACTTTGCTTGCAAGTTCAGCTAATATTTGATTACTCGATCCAAGCTTGTGTTTGCATCCTCAATGTAAAGACATTAGTTAAAAAGAAAAAAATTAAAATGCGATGCTCTCTCTCCAGTGAGAATTTTGAAGATAATAATAATAGAAGAAGTCTTTACATTGTTAATGCATAAAGTTAAGACATTAGCCATGCTCACATTTCCTCTTTACTTCAGTCTCTGTGCAGCATGTGCACAGAGTTGACTAAGACTCAGGACATCATTTATCTACACAGTGAATGTTGGGAACACATCACAGTGTGCTTGCAGAACAGTATTCTATACTGACTTTTTAATTTTCTCTTTTAGACTCCTGTTTACTACATTTTGAATTTGAGTATGTCAACTTTCCTGAGCCTGATTTTTATTGTCAAAAACTTAGTCATAATAATCAAAAAATGTTGAAAGAGGTTAAAAAAAAAAAAGGTGTATGAAGTCCCAGTACATAATAGATACTCAAGTAAATGCTAAATAGTTGTAATAATTATTAGACAAAGACTGTGAATTTAACCCTTTTTTTTTTTATTGAGACAGAGTTTCGCTCTTGTTGCCCAGGCTGGAGTGCAATGGTGTGATTTTGGCTCATCACAACCTCCACCTCCCGGGTTCAAGAAATTCTCCTGCCTCAGCCTCCTGAGTAGCTAAGATTACAGTCATGTGCCACCACTCCTGACTAATTTTGTATTTTTAGTAGAGACGGGGTTTCTCCTTGTTGGTCAGGCTGGTCTTGAACTCCTGACCTCAGGTGATTCGCCTACCATGGCCTCCCAAAATGTTGAGATTACAGGCATGAGCCACTGAGTCTGGCCCAACCCATTCATTTTTTACCAAAAAGTAATAACACCTACAGTATAAACATTAAGAGCATTTCCGTGTCTTAAAAGCATGTTAGTTCATGTGGAATATCATTGGCAATAAAAATCAAGCAGAACATAACAAAGCGAAAGAAAACAAGTAACACAAACCAGGTGTTGTATATTGAATAGATACAGATTTCTTTATCTTCACTATTTTTGACAACCTTTATACCTTTCCAGTTATGCTAAGTAATTTACAGGTAGAAAGGCAACATTAGGGAACAAATTTCTTGTCAAGGACAGTTTAGAGTGAAATATTATGAACTTATTTATTTTTGTTTCTGTGAGTCATTTTTCAATTAATTCCTATAAAGGATCAAGTCCAGATTCTTTATCATGGCATATGGAGCCAACAAGTGAAATAACACCACGATTACTCTTCTAACTTCATTTCCTTTCACTCTTTTTCGCATACTACACCCTGCGGTCATATGGAACTACTTAAAATTTCATATATCTATGGCTTTGTACATTTCAGTTTTTTAAAAAATATATTTTTAGAAGAGTTTTAGATTTACAGATAAATTAAGTAGCTAGTAGAAAGAGTTCCCATGTACCCCACAGCTTGTTCCCCCATTATTAATATCAAGTGTAAGTATAGTATCCCTGTTATAATTAATGAAACAAGATAGATGATTATTAACTGAAGTTCATACTTTATTCAGATTTCCTGTTTTTGCCTAATGTCCTTTTTCTATTCTATGATGTCACCCAGGATACAATATTTCATATAGTGTTATGTCTCAGGTTCCTCTTGGCTATTACACTTTCATACACATTCCGTTTTTGATGACTTGGAATTTTGAGAATTACTAGTTCGAAAATTGTTACTCATTTGAGACTTTTCTATTATTTTTTTATTATGATTAGACTGATATTACATGGTTTCAGGAGGAAGACCAGAGAGGTAAAGTGCCATTTTTATCACATAATATCAAGGATATGTGCTGTCATGACTTACCATTGTTGATGTTAAGATCCAACACTTGGCTGAAGTAGTGTTGGTCAGGTTTATTCATTGCAAAGTTAATTTTTTTTTTTTTTTTTTTTTGCCACTTTGTGGACAGAACTCTTTGGAAGGAAGTCACTATGTGCAGCCCACATTTAATGAGTGGCTTGTTATGTACCACCTCCCTGAATATCTACATAAATTATTTGGAATTCTTCTGAATGGGTGACGTATCTCCTTCTCCATTCATTTATTCAATCATTTATTTACATCAGCATGAATTCATGGATATTTAGTTTATATTTATTGCTCAAATTTTTGTAGCTTCCGGGATCAAGAGCTCTCTTGGTTTGTTTCTTTGTCTCTTTGACATTTCCCCATCATTGTGGATTGTTTTGTTGCTTTTGAGTACTTTCTAACTTTCTGGTACTGTAAAATGTTCCTGGTTCATCTCATGTATTTCCTCCTCCTGTCCTAAAATTAGCTATTTTTCCAAGAAGCCCCAATTCATTTTATTGGAGAATGATATTAGAAACTAAGATATGGGCACTACATGTGCTTTTTGCTACTGTGGTATTATTGCTTGTACACTCTCTCAGCTTACAGAGCAAAGATATATATGTGTGCTCATTCCTTTTAAATTTTCAATGTTTTTTTTTTAAACTTGCCACAAGAACAACAGCAAATCCCAGTCTTTTGTTCTAAGAAAGCCTACACATTAAACTTAATTATCCTTTTATTTGTGACAAAACTGGACTATTATAGAACCTAATTTGGAAATTAAAATTATTGTGATCATTTGTCTTTTACTATACTTGTACTTTTGGGATCTATTTCTCTACTGAATCATACACCTGAAAAAGGGGAGTGATGGGAATTGAGAGGCTATTTCCACAAAGCCAATCTAAGCTGTGGCACTGGATACATTGATGTCCCTGTTTGGGCACCAGCTGTGATGATGACTTAATCAGGTCTCCTCACACTTGGGTACAGCTGGTGCTCATAAATGTCTAGCACGTAAAAATTGGGTAACTTAACCAGACATGTGTCCTTTTTTCATAGCAACTTCATATGGTTGATCAACTTTTCAAATTACACAGACCGTAAGCGTTTTAACTGTATTATTTGGTGAGTTTTGACAAGAGTATACACCAATGTAAGCATCACTGCAAAGGGAACCCTTCTGCATTGCTTGTGGAATTGTAAACTAGTACAACTACTATGGAAAACCGTGTGGAGATTCCTTAAAGAACTAAAAGTAGACCGACTATTTGATACGGCAGTCCCACTACCAGGTGTCTACTCAGAGAAAAAGAAGTCATTATACAAAAAAAGATACTTGCAGATGTACGTTTATAGGAGCACAGTTCGCAATTGCAGGAAGGTGGAACCAGCCCCAATGCCCATCAATCAACAATTGGATAAAAAATCTGTAACATACATATATATATCTCATATATTATATATTATATATCATATATGTAGTATTCTGGTATATAGTATTCTGGTGTATTGTATATATATAGTATTCATATATATATAGTATTCTGGTATATATATATGTGTATAGTATTTTTGTATATATATGATATATATAATATATATGATATATATATTATACACACACACACATATACACACCATATACATGTGCCAGTTTGTTACATGGACAGATTGCATAATAACAGATTGGTGAGGTTTGGACTTCTACTATAGCCATCTTTTGAGTAATGAATATTGTATCCAATAATTGACTTTTCAATCCTCAATTGTCTCCCACCCTTCACCCTTTTGGAGTCTCCATTGTCTTTATATTCCTTCATATGTCCATGTGTATTCCCTGTTTAGCTCTCTCTTATAGTGAGATCACCTATGTTTCTAAGTGATTTTACGCAAGAATGGTAGCCTCTAGCTCTATCCATGTTGTGGCACAATACATGATTTCATTGATTTTGTGGATGTGTAGTAGTCTATGATGTATATATGCCACATTTTCTTTATCCAGTTGTCTGTTGGCAACTGCTTAGGTTGATCCATGACTTTTCTGTTGTGAATAGTGCTGCAATTAACTTACAAGTTCAGGTGTTTTTATGATACGACAATTTCTTTCCTTTGGGTAGATACTCAGTATAGAATTGCTGGATCAAATAGTAGTTCTATTTTTAGTTATTTGAGAAAATCCCATACTATATTCCACAGAGGTTGTACTAATTGACATTCCCATCAACATTGGATAATCATTCCCTTTTCTTCAGATTCTTGACAGCATTTAGGATCTATTTTCAGCCGCCTTAAAGAAAAAAATAAACCCTGCCAAATCAAGCTTTATAAATGAAACAGAAATAAAGCTTTTCCCAGACAAACAAATACGAAGGGAATTTTTCACCACCAGACTGACCCTACAAGAAATCCCAAAGGAGATCTAAATGTAGTAATAAAAGAATGGTACTAGCCCATCGTAAAAGCAAATGTTAAGTTGATTTAAGCTTAAATATTTGTAGAGTTTACTAAGTCCTCTTGATATAAACTTTCTTCGTGTGATGTTTTTAAAGATGAATGCAATTTATTTCATAGGTAGATACAGAAATTAATTTTCTATGTCATTTGCATTAATTTTGGTAAAAAAATAAATGTATAGACAAATTTTCTGTATCTCTTAGTGTTACCTTTAGTTAGACTAAAGGTTCATTTGTGTAGAAACTTATTTTCTATAAATTGTTAAAGTTGATTTTTATATAGTGCTTCATAATACTCCCTTATTATACTTTTATTGTCATTATTATCAGCAGTAATACCCTCTCTCTTTTTCTTGATACTGGTAATTTATGCATTCTTCCTTTATTTTCTCTAGTCTGATCATTTTTATTGTCAATAACAGATGTTCAGAATATGTTTACAATTATTTGGATTTTATTATCTTCTTAAAGAGTGTTGATTTCATTTCTAGAAAGCAGAGAAATTACCGTCTAATTACTTTGAACTTTTGAATAAGATATCTGTTTGGTTTTGCTCTTGGTTGTAGGATGAATCTCTGTCCTGGCATGTCTTTATTCCTGGCATGTAAGTGTAGTCATACTTAAATTTAAATGGAAAGTAGTATGAATTTATCAAGACTCTCTAAAAATGCAGGACTTAAACTTCAAACTCCAATCTTTACTCTGCCTTATTAGTCTTTCAACTGCTTTTCAATGAGTTTTTGTAAGTTTTTCCTCCGCTACCATAAACATGTGTTCAATTCAGCCAGTTTTCATGGGAGTTAATGTGCAGATATAGGGCTTTCCTACTTTGTGGCTCTCACCTTTTCTGGATATTCCTTCTCCAATTCAGGTTTTACTGAGAGATCTAAAATCAATTATCTGATGGTTCAGGCCATAAAATCCTGACTGGGTCTCTGCCAGTGCTAACCAAACTGCACTACATGGACTGTGGCTGGTCCTCTGGAGAAAAACTTTATAAATGTGGAGTTCATCCTATACAGTTTTCTTGTTTCAAAAGTAGAATCCTCTCAAGTTTCTGGGTATCATTGGTAGTATTTCGTCTTAGAACTGATAAAAAAACATTCAGATAAAAGGCATAAATTTTATGATCATATTCATTGGCATCATTAATTGGCATACATACAAATTTTAACTGCTTTATTTATTTGAATAGCAATATGAGTTCTAATTACAAGGTGTATCTCATATAAGTAATCATGAAAAAAATTAAAATTATAATCAAGATGCCTAAGATTTGGTTTTTCCTTTATGTGGATGTTTGGGAGGGATTTTTTTTAGAGATATAGTTTTCACTTATAGAAAATGAATTATTAAATAAATTATAGCACCCAAAATAGAATTCTAATGAATGCAAAGAGCATAACTTACATAGTATTAAGGAGAATCAATGTTGCAAATGAGCTTAAATGGTTTCCCTTTTCATCAGATAATTAAATATTTAATTATGGCAGAAAATTTTTTTAAAAAAATTAACAAAAAGGTTAAACTTTTTCCAGACTCTTGAGGGGATTTCAACCAATAAATGCATAACCTATTCATCTCATACCATTATCTTTGGTCTGAAGTATTTTACATATTTTGTTAATGCAGGTATTATTTATGCTCCTTCATATAAAGCTATATGGTGTTTGATCTTTTATAATGTGCCTTGTCATCTCTGTGCTCTTATAATCAAAAGAAAGGAAAATTATCATCAGAAAATCTATGAGCAGAGGGTAAGCCAAAAAAAAGAATTCTCAATTTCACTACATTGTTTTATTTCTGTAAGATAACAATCTTATGGACCTATAATTCTATTCTGTGCAAACCTATCATTCTATTTTAAGCTTGACCAGAATCTGCAAAGCACTTTTCTTTCCATGTATGCATAGATACTCTATGTGCTTGCACTGGAAATACATTTCACACAAACTCGGCTCATATTCCTCAGGTAGGTTCTGTGAAGGAAAAGCATTAATGATTTGAGCCTACTTATATTCTTAGAGTAGAAGCGAACATATTTATACAAATAAAGAAACATTAGTAATGAGTAATACTTTAGCTGAAAGATGAGAACAGTGAGAGACAACTTGGACCACAGCTAGGTCTTAAAGAACATATGTACTGGTAGTAAGATAATTGTGAAATAACGAAACAGCGTTCAGATGGAGGATTCAGTTTGAGCAAAAGTAGAGTGGTGGAAAAAGAATAGGGTGTTTAGGGAATAGAACATGGGTAAATAATCGTTAAGTGTAGGGAGGCTATAGATGGAAGTAGAGGGAGATACTATATAATTCAGTGTATGTGATAGGGCTAGATTGTGTGTTTTACAAACTTTTTGTCCAAAAAGGAAAAAAAAAGAAAGAAACAGTTCATAAAGGCAAAAATGTAGTCTTTATCATATTTACTATGTTGAAAATTTCTATTTCCAAGGACTGCAAAATTTGGGATTAATCATGTTGGAAAATAAATTTAAATTGTATCCTCTCTTAGCAAACATTGTTTGATGACCAAGCTGAACTTTTAGGTGACTTTGTCTGGGTTTTTCTGTTGATTGTCATTTTTAACTGAGTCAGTTGTGGAACATTAGGATTTTATTTTCACAGCACAGAATATACAGCCTGATTCACAAAATTATTTCAATTGATCAGAATCTCTAAGATAAATCACAGAAATCAGCAAGTCCTGGGAAATCAGGGCTTTCCTGATGGTCGTTTTTTTTTTTAATTCTTGATGGAATGGATGAATGAGTGAAAAGCTGGATGTCTCAAAGGAAATTTAAAAATAGCTCTTCAGTCATAAGGTGAATCAAATTATGAAGCACCAGAGCCAGTAAAGTTGTAGTTTGTAATAATTTGAGCTACAGCAACATGGAATATCAAGAATGTAGGGAAATTATTAAATAGTCTCAATAATAACTTGATTTTTATGTCAATGTCCTGAAACCTGCATATTTTATTTAGAATATTCAGGGTTAATATAGTAGATTTAATAGATTCTACATTATACCGAAAGAGAAGATAAAGTATTTATGTTAAAATTTCAATGATTCAAGTCATTAAAATAAACATTTACTAAGAGCCTATTTGGAATATGCTACTTTTGTTGTTGTTATTGCTCTGTAGATAAACAAAGGTGGGCAACATACTTTACCTGTTCACAAGAAACTTACAATCTAATGATGAGGACTGCATGGCTCTCGTAAGAATGTGATAGGTGCTGCAAAAGAACAAATAAAATATTATGAAATTATAAGCAATAGTGGAAATAATGGTAGGAGGGGAATTGTGGAGAGTATTTTTGCTCTGGGGTAGGCTCTGTGCAAATTGTGTATGTGCATCCTTTCATTTAATCATATTAATTTATGTTATAAAACTATTGTTATGCCAATTATTTTAATGAACAGCCTAGGGCTCAGTGGGATTATGCAAGAAACTCCTACAACTCAAAGCTCAAAAACTGATTTTTCTGACTCTATCCTCTTAAATACTGCACTATACTGCCTCCTAGGGGAATGATCCTTGGACATGGTATTATAATCTTACTAATTCTCCAAAGAGACAAATATGAGAGGAAGCAATAATTATCCAGGAAATGCTAATGATGTAACAAATTCATAGTGTCAGGTATAAGAAGTATATGTTTTATATAAAGAATAAGACTAAACTGGAAGAATGTCAAGTCTCAGGAAAGAAATGTGGCCTTGACTTCATATGCACTGAGATGCTATTCCCATGAAAATAACCTCATTGGGATCACTGTATTTTTATGATAAATCAGCATATCTCCTTTTTATCTGGATTTCATGTCCTCTTTTTCTCCTGGTAATTATAGCACTTCAGCATGTCTTTTTTTTTTTTTTTTTTTTTTTTTTTGAGACAGAGTTTCGCTCTTGTTACCCAGGCTGGAGTGCAATGGCGCGATCTCGGCTCACCGCAACCTCCGCCTCCCGGGTTCAAGCAATTCTCCGGCCTCAGCCTCCTGAGTAGCTGGGACTACAGGCACTTGCCACCATGCCCAGCTAATTTTTGTATTTTTAGTAGAGACGGGGTTTCACCATGTTGACCAGGATGGTCTCAATCTCTTGACCTCGTGATCCACCCGCCTCGGCCTCCCAAAGTGCTGGGATTACAGGCGTGAGCCACCGCGCCCGGCCTTCAGCATGTCTTAAGACAACCAGGCTTTTCAATTTTTCCAAAAACTGCTTTGATAAACATGAGGAAATGAACGTAACAAAGAAATTTCGTGGTATTCAATTAAGAATCTTGGATCACGAGGTCAAGAGATCGAGACCATCCTGGTCAACATGGTGAAACCCCGTCTCTACTAAAAATACAAAAAAATTAGCTGGGCATGGTGGCGCGTGCCTGTAGTCCCAGCTACTCGGGAGGCTGAGGCAGGAGAATTGCTTGAACCCAGGAGGCGGAGGTTGCGGTGAGCCGAGATCGCGCCATTGCACTCCAGCCTGGGTAACAAGAGCGAAACTCCGTCTCAAAAAAAAAAAGAATCTTGAGCCAGTAACTCATCTGTGATCTGTTGGACATAGTTTAGTCTAGTTTAGTCTGTGTTAAATATCTTTCCTACAATAGATTTTTAAAAAAAAAAAAAAAACCTCAGTGCCTTGCACAGCAGCACCATTCATCTGTCCTTGCAAACACATAGCTAATCTGCTTTTTCAAGGCTATAAAATGTGTTCCTCCTTCCATATGTGAATTGTTGAGTACATCAATCATTAGGCAATTTGCTCATTTTTTTTGCTTTTACATTTCTGTAGAAATTATATCACCACGAGGTACTCTACCAGATGCTAGCAGTAATAATTTAATGTAGTTGATGATGTTCCAAGTCCAGTATTTGCTTTTCCTTGAAGAATCATAGTGAAGAGTAAGAACATCAAAGTTTGTTGTAATATTAAGCACTAGACAGTTCTGCTTGTTGCCTGGATTCTGGCATTTTCAAAAGAAGGATAGTTCCTAGTATCTACTGTGGATTATTGATTGTGTTCAAGTTTTTAAAATTAGGATTATCTCTTTCCTATCATTCTGTCTCTGAACATCATTGACTCTAAATTATATATGACTTCTGAGCTCATCTTCGTCCATTTCTATCATGTCATAGATGAACAATCTGATGCCCAGAAATATGAAATGGTTAACTCTAACCTGTCAGCTGGTCAACTTGAATTCGAATTTGGGATCCTCATCCCAGACCTACTGTTATACTTCTCTCTTCATCCTCATTCATTTACTACAGCTCAGGTTATATTCTCATCAACTCTTTTAAGCCATACAGGTTTGTTCAATATATGAATTAGATAAACCAGAAAATATCTTATTTCCTCAAGAAATTTTTATTTTGAAAAATTTGGAGTTTGCATTACAATTGCAAGAAGTATACACTAAATATCTATCTCCTTTCACCAAAAGTTAATTTCTAATATTTTGCCACATTTTCTTTCCCTCTTTCTTTCACTTGTTTTCATTCTTTTGCATCTAGTAAAATTTCTACTTTTTAAAAGTCCTTCATGCTTTATGATAGTAACATTTTGAAGACTCTAGACCACTTGTTTTGCTGTTAGGATTTGTCTAATTATTTTCTCATGATTGGAATCAGTCTGAACATTTTTAGCAGAAAAGCAGCAAAGTAATACTGTGTTTCTGTCAGTGCTTTAAGAAGGATGTGATATCAACTTAATGCATGATTGGTTACGTTAAGTTGATCATTTGGTTAAGTTAATGTCTAGGTGATAAAAGCCTGTTACATACTTAAATAATATGTGAATTTTAAGTTTGTCATATTATATCTATCAATTCAGATAGTTGGTACATTTCAATGTTTATATTCTGTAATTCTGAAAATTAGAAGCATGGTTACATATAAAAATAGTCAATCTTCAGTATTATACATTATAGCTGAAGTCTAACTTGTAAAACTTTCACCTCTTCTTCCAGACTATGGTTATATTCTGAAGTTTATGATTCATTACTTATATGCTTCTATCTTCTGAAAGATTTTTTGGTAGTTTTTACATGGTTTTAGTTGATGTGGTCTTGCTACTACAGTGGAAAACATGTCTTTCAAGGATATATATTTGAGAAGCGTTATTATTTCTACTGACTCAATAAAATCCAATATCTCTGAGTGGACAGCATCTAGACCATGTGACAGCCGTGACATCTTAGGCTTTACAACCTACTAGTAATACATTTTCATAAATTTGATATGCAAGATATGCATAATGAAGTAAGCAGTGTACAGTAATATTGCATAAACACTGGACAATTAATAAATAGTATTATGTTAAACTGTGCAATTCCAATTAACATAGGCATTGAAAATAGCAAGAATTATTGGCTTCTTTGTAGACTACAAATACAAACACGTTGGCAGTTTCTGAAGTATTTTCCATGGGGAATTAGTTATCTCTCATCAGTGTTATATTTTGACCTGCACTTTGTCTAACTGAATTATGTTTATTTGAATCTGATAACTGGAAATTTGATAAAAGATAGCATTTTAATATTATTTGTAGCCTCGTTCCAATACCATACTGCCTTGAATGACTTTGTTTGCCAGTGTTTAATTAAGATTGCACCATTTTGAGAAATGGAAGTTTTTCCAAAAAAAGAAAAAAGAAGACATCCTTAAAAGCTTTGGTGCTTATCTTGAAACATACTAATTCCATTGCCAAGATAGCTATCTTTTATTTAGAATGCCTCTGTTACACATTTCATGTCACCCTGAGTCCGCCTTCTCAACTGTGATACATTTTTTCTTAATCTCAGAAATGGGCAAAAGTTTTTATATAAAATAAAAATTCCTTTTTTCAGAGCTATTTATTTCCTTTCAATAAAATCTGGACTTCTAAAAAGGACTTCATTGTCAGTAAAATGTGATAAATTTTGTTTTTAGGCTTTGCGGAAAAACCAATACCATATGTAAAATGCCTTATGGTTTATAAGTAACAACTGCCAACATTTTTTGTTTATTTTCACCATCCTATTGGATAATATACTTCATGGCAGGAAAGGCATTAAGCAAGATCATTTGAGGAACATATTCACTGCCTCATGCTTTCTGTAATGCACCACATGTCTTCAGCAGGTATAATGCCATCCCCAAAAGGCAGATTTCAGCACAGCTACCAGGGATGCTGCACGGTGGGTATTAACTAAGGAGGATCTGCCCTGGGCATTTCTTCTTAACAACCTTGTGATGTTTTAATCAACTATTTGTAAAACTTAATGTTCCCATGTGATATAACCCCATAACAGAATTTAAAACAGGCTCCGAATAATTTTATCTCATAATTTGAAATATTTATTTACTTTGATGTTTCTTAACCTAAAAGATAATTAGAGTCATCAAGGGATATTTTTTTAAATGCAGATTATTTTATCCAACCTCAGAAATATTAAATCAAAATCTCCAGAAATTTATGTTTAATTTGTCAAATATATTCAGGCTTCTAAGTTAGGAATAGCACGAAGTGTAGCCTGATGCTTCACAACTTAAAACAGAAAATTGTTGTATTAATAAGGTACTCTTGGATAAAGGGCTATGGTGTCTCTAGAAGCTTCAGGTTCCATCCAGCTATACCCAGGATGTATAAGGATCAGGACATCAATGCATCTATAACTCATATATGGCTCAACAGCTTATTCTGACAAATCAAGCTAGCTAACAAGAAAACCTAGAAATGGACAATGGTCTAGAATGAGCTTACTCACAGGGCAGCATGAGCATTCAATTCTATAATTGTTTTTCTTTCCGTTTTACTCTAAGATAGGATGATATGTAAAGAATTAAAATATGAATTTATAAGTGGTGAAGAAAGTCAAGAAGATGTACTCACTAAAATTCTTTCAGCAACTATAAAAGTAAAACTCATATTTGTGATTTTTTAAAAATAAGATATTATTGGCTCATGTAATTGAGAAGCCTTGGCTCAATGCCAGAGTCCTTTCACCCATAACCCCATCTCCTTCTACATCTTTAAATTATGCTTACCACTGAAGTGTTTCATTTTCTGAGAAGTATTCTCCATGTAACCTGAAGATCAACAGGACTATATTGCAGGGATTGGGGAAGAGGAGGGTAATGTTCATAATGAAGAGTGGAAAAACACTATATAGTTATGTGGTGAATATGTAATTTCTCATTTTATACCTGCTTAAAAAGAGCCATGTGGCTGATAAGGAAATAAGAAAGTTACTCTTCACATTCTAGATAAAAACATGGATTAGGATCATAGAGCAGTGGTTGTCTAGGGAAGGTGTCTCTCGCAGAAGAGTTAGAGTCTGCTAACTCTGCACAAACCTCAGGATATTTCCAGGATTAGGTTCAATCTATTATAATATTACCATAAATTAATCTGTGCTTTAAATTTTTACTTATTTCATATATTTATTATTCCATATTTAAGTTGGACTTTTTGTTGTAGCGTACGCATTATCAATAGAAAGTATAATACACATTTTCTGAAAAATCTGACTTTATGTATTACCAAACTGTGACCAAAGTATCAATATTACACTTGTGGTTGCTCACCGCAATTAAAGCTAACTTACAAAAGAAGGAATACTTAACTTTATAAAAGCTACTTTTTATATACATAAATGAAAGTAGGATTTCTTCATTCTTTCACAAAGTATGTGTGTCCTTAGATGTGAAGTGAGTCTCTTACAGGCAACATATAGTTGTGTCCTGGTGTTTGTTTTTATCTATTCAGACTTTATGTTTTTTGTTTAGAAAATTTAATCCATTTATATTCAAGTTAGTTATTCATAAGTAAGGACTTGCTACTGATATTTTGTTAACTGTTTTCTGGTTATTTTGCAGATTTTTGGTTCGTTTTTTCTCTCCTGCTGTCTTCCTTTCTGATTAATTTTCCCTAGTGGTATGGTTAGATTCCTCACATTTTACCTCTTGCCTATCTGCTACAGGTTTTTGTTTTGTGGTTACCATGAGGCTTACAAAAAACATATTATGGTTATAGCCAGTTATTTTGAGATGATAACATTTAAACTTTGATTGCTTATAAAAACTCTACATATTTACTTCCCCCAACATTTTATGTTTTCGATGTCATAATTTATCTTTTTATATTGCATATACCTTAACAAATTACTGTAGCTATTATTTTAATAATTTTGACACTTAACCTTCATACTAAAGATATGTGATTTATACACTGCCATTACAGTATCAGAGTATTTTATTTTACTTTGTTTTATTTTTTTATTGTACCTTAGGTTCTGTGGTACATGTGCAGATCATGCAGGATTGTTGCATACGTACACACATGGCAATGTGGTTTGCTGCCCCCATCCCCCTGTCACCTACATCTGGCATTTCTCCCCATTTTGTCCTTCCCTGACCTCCCTTCACCACCACTGTCCTTCCCTCAGCACCCCCCCCCAACAGACTCCAGTGTGTGATGCTCCCCTCCCTGTGAACATGTGTTCTCATTGTTCAACACTCGCCTGTGAGGGAGAACATGTGGTGTTTGATTTTCTGTTCGTGTCAGTTTGCTGAGAATGATGGTTTCCAGATTCATCCGTGTCCCTACAAAGGACACGAACTCATCCTTTTTTATGCCTGCATAGTATTCCATGGTGTACATGTGCCACATTTTCCCTGTCCAGTCTATGGTCGATGGGCATTTCGGTTGGTTCCAGGTCTTTGCTATTGTAAACAGTGCTGCTATGAACATATGTGTACATGTATCTTTATAATAGAATGATTTATAATCCTTTGAGTATATACCTAGTAATGGATTTGCTGGGTCAAATGGAATGTCTATTTCTAGGTCCTTGAGGAATCGCCACACTGTCTTCCACAATGGTTGAACTAGTTTATGCTCCCACCAACAGTGTAAAAGTGTTCCTACTTCTACACATCCTCTCTAGCATCTATTTTCTCCTGATTTTTTAATGATCGCCATTCTAACTGGCATGAGATGGTATCTCAATGTGGTTTGGATTTGCATTTCTCTAATAATCAGTGATGATCAGCATTTTTTCATATGTTTGTTAGCCTCATAAATTTCTTCCTTTGAAAAGTGTCTGTTCATATCCTTCGCCCACTTTTGGATGGGTTGGTTTGTTTTTTTCCTGAAAATCTGTTTTAGTTCTTTGTGGATTCTGGATATTAGCTCTTTGTCAGATGGGTAGATTGCAAAAATTTTTTCCCATTCTGTTGGTTGCTGGTTCACTCAAATGATTGTTTCTTTTGTTGTACAGAAGTTGTGGAGTTTAATTAGAAGCCATTTGTCTATTCTGGCTTTTGTTGCCAATGCTTTTGGTGTTTTAGTCATGAAGTCCTTGCCTATGCCTATGTCCTCAGTGGTTTTGCCTAGGTTTTCTTCTAGGGTTTTTATGTTGTCTTATGTTTAAATCTTTAATCCATCTGGAGTTAATTTTAGTGTAAGGTGTCAGGGAGGGGTCCAGGTTCTGCTTTCTGCACACTGCTAGACAGTTTTCCCAACTCCATTTATTAAACAGGGACTCCTTTCCCCATTGCTTGTTTTTGTCAGGTTTGTCAAAGGCTGGATGGTTGTAGATGTGTGGCATTGACTCCAAGGCCTCTGTTCTGTTCCATTTATCTATATCTCTATTAAGGTTCCAGTACCATGTTGTTTTGATTACTGTAGCTTTGTAGTATAGTTTGAAATCAGGTAGTGTGATGCCTCCAGCTTTGTTCTTTTTGCTTAGGATTCTCTTGGCTATGCCAGCTCTGTTTTGGTTCCATATGAAGTTTAAGGTGGTTTTTTCCAGTTCTGTGAAGAAGGTCATTGGTAGCTTGATAGGGATAGCATTGAATCTATAAATTACTTTGGGCAGTATGGCCATTACATGATATTGATTCTTCCTAACCATGAGCATGGAATGTTTTTCCATCTGTTTGTGTCCTCTCTTATTTCCTTAAGCAGTGGTTTGTAGTTCTCCTTGAAGAGATCCTTTACATCCGTTGTTAGTTTTATTCCTAGGTATTTTATTCTCTTTGTAGCAATTGTGAATGGGAGTTCCCTCATGATTTGGCTCTCTTTAAGTCTGTTATTGCTGTATAGAAATGCTTGTGATTTCTGCACATTGATTTTGTATCCTGAGATTTTGCTGAAGTCCCTTATCATCTTAAGGAGATTTTGGGCTGAGACAATGGGGTCTTCTAAATATACAATCATGTCATCTGAAAATAGAGACAGTTTGATTTCCTCCTTTCCTAATTGAATACTCTTTATTTATTTTTTTTATCTTGCCTAATTGCTCTGTCTAGGACTTCCAGTAGTCTATTGAATAGGAGTGGTGAGAAAGGGCATCCTTGTCTAGTGCCAGATTTCAAAGGGAATGCTTCCAGTTTTTGCCCATTCAGTATCATATTTGCTGTAGGCTGGTCATAAGTAGCTTTTATTATTTTGAGGTATGTTCCTTCGATACCTTGTTTACTGAGAGTTTTTAGCATAAAGAGCTGTTGAATTTTGTCAAAGGCCCTCTCTGTATCTATTGAAATAATCTTTTGGCTTTTGTCTTTGGGTTTGTTTATGTGGTGGATTATGTTTATAAACTTGCTTATGTTGAACCAGCCTTGTATCCCTGGGATGAAGCCTATTTGATTGTGATGGATAAGCTTTTTGATATGCTATTGCAATTGGTTTGCCAGTATTTTGTGGAAGATTTTTGCATCTATGTTCATCATGGATATTGGCCTGAAGTTTTCTTTTTGTTGAGTCTCTGCCAGGTTTTGGTATCAGCATGATGTTGGTTTCATAAAATGATCTGGGAAGGATTTCCCTCTTTTTGCATTGTGTGGAATAGTTTCAGAAGGAATAGTACCAGCTCCTCTTTGTACATCTGGCAGAATTCAGCTGTGAACCCATCTGGACCTGGGCTTTTTTTGGTAGGCTGTTAATTGCTGCCTCAACTTCAGCCCCTGTTATTGGTCTATTCAAGGTTTCAGCTTCTTCCTGGTTTAGGCTTGGGAGAGTGCAGATGTCCAAGAATTTATCCATTTCTTCCAGGCTTACTGGTTTATGTGCATAGAGTTGTTTTAGTAATCTCTGAGTGTAGTTTGTATTTCTGTGGAATCAGTGATGATATCCGCTTTTTCATTTTTTATTGCATTTATTTGATTCTTACCCCTTTTCTTTTTTATTAATCTGGCTAGTGGTCTGTCTATTTTGTTGATCTTTTCAAAAAACAAGCTTCCTGGATTTATTGAGTTCTTGAAGGGTTTTTTTTTGTGTATCTCCTTCATTTCTGCTCGGATCTTAGCTGTTTCTTTTCTTCTGCTAGCTTTTGAGTTTTTTGATCTTGCTCCTCTAGCTCTTTCAATTCTGACCATAGGGTGTCAAATTTAGATCTTTCCTAACTTCTCATGTGGACATTTATTGCTATAAATTTCTCTCTAGACACTGCTTTAAAGGTGTCCCAGAGATTCTGGTATGGTGTGTCTTCGTTCTCCTTTGTTTCAAAGAACATCTTTATTTCTGCCTTCATTTCATTGTTTATCCGGTCAACATTCAGGAGCCAGCTATTCAGTTTCCATGTAGCTCTGTGGTTCTGAGTTAGTGTCTTAATTCTGAGTTTTAATTTGATTGCCCTGTGGTCTGAGAGACTCTTATGATTTCCGTTCTTTTGCATTTGCTGAGGAGTGATTTATTTCCAGTTACATGGTCAATTTTAGAATGGGTTCAATGCTGTTCTGAGAAGAATGTATATTCTGTGGATTTGGGGTGGAGAGTTCTGTAGATGCCTATTAGGTCTCCTTGGTCCAGATCTGAGTTCAAGTCCTGGATATCCTTGTTAATTTTCTATCTTGTTGATCTATCTAATATTGACAGAGGAGTGTTAAAGTCTCCCACTATTATTGTGTGGGAATGGAAATCTCTTTGTAGGTTGTTAAGAACTTGCTTTATGTACCTGGTGCTCCTGTGTTGGGTATGTATATATTTAGGATCATTAGCTCTTCTTGATACATTGATCCTTTTACCATTATGTCATACCCTTCTTTGTCTCTTTTGATCTTTGTTGGTTTAAAGTCCATTTTATCAGAGATTAGGATTGCAACTCCTGTTTTTTTTTTTTTGTTCTCCATTTGCTTGATAAATCTTTCCTCATCCCTTTATTTTGAGCCTGTATGTTTCCTTGCATGTGAGATGGATTTCCTGAATACAGCACACTGATGGGTCTCGACTTTTTATCCAATTTGCCAGTCTGTGTCTTTTTATTGGGGCATTTTTCCCATTAACATTTAAGGTTCACATTGTTATGTGTGAATTTGATCCTGCCATTTGGATACTAGCTGGATGTTTTGCCCTTTAGTTGATACATTTTTTTTTTCATTGTGTCAATGATCTTTACCATTTGGTACATTTTTGGAGTGGCTGGTACTTTTTGTTCCTTTCCTTGTTTAGTGCTTCTTTCAGGAGCTCTTATAAGGCAGGCCTGGTGGTGACAAAATCTCTCAGCAATTGCTTGTCCATAAAGGATTTTCTTTCTCCTTTGCTTCCGAAGCTTAGTTTGGCTGGATATGAAATTCTAGGTTGAAAGTTCTTTTCTTTAAGGATGTTGATTATTGGCCCCCACTCTTTTCTGGCATGTAGGGTTTCTGCCAAGAGATCTGCTGTGAGTCTGATGGGCTTCTCTTTTTGAATAATCCAATATTTCTGTCTGTCTGCGCTTAGCATTTTTTCTTTCATTTCAACCCTGGTGAATCTGATGATTATGTGCCTTGGGGTTGCTCTTCTTGAGGAATATCTTTGTGGTGTTCTCTGTATTTCTGGGACTTGAATGGTGGCCTGTCTTTCTAGGTTGGGGAAGTTCTCCTGGATAATATCCTGAAGAGTGTTTTCCAGCTTGGATTCATTCTCTCTGTCACATTCAGGTACACCAATCAGATATAGATTAGGTCTTTTCACATAATCCCATATATTTTGGAGGCTTTGTTTATTTCTTTCACTCTTTTTTGTCTAACCTTGCCTTCTCAATTTATTTCATTGAGTTGATCTTCAATCTCTGATATTCTTTCCTCTACTTGGTTGATTTGGCTATGGAAACTTTGTATGCTTCACGAGGTTCTCATGCTGTTTTTCAGCTCCATCAGGTTGTTTATTTTCTTCTCTAATCTGTTTATTCTAGTTAGCATCTCATCTAACCTTTTGTACATTCTTAGTTTTTTTGCATTGGATTAGCTCATGTTGTTTTAGCTCTGAGAAGTTTGTTATTACCCACCTTCTGAAGCCTGTTTCTGTCAATTTGTCAGATTCATTCTCCATCCATCTTTGATCCCTAGCTGGTGAGGAGTTGTGAACCTTTGGAGGAGGAAAGGTGTTTGGTTTTTGGTGTTTTCATCCTTTTTTGTGCTGGTTTCTTCCCATCTTAGTGGCTTTATCTACCTGTGGTCTTTGTAGTTGTTGACTTTCAGATGGGGTCTCTGAGTGGATGTCCTTTTTGTTGATGTTGAAGCTATTTCTTTCTGTTTCTTAGTTTTTCTTCTAACAGTCAGGCCCCTCTGCTGCAGGAATACTGGAGATTCATTCCAAACCCTGCTTGCCTGGGGATCACCCACAGGGGCTGTAGAAAAGTAAGGGTTGCTGCCAGATTCTTCTTCTGTTATCTTCATTCCAGAAGGGTACCTGCCAGATGTTGGCCTGAGCTCTCCTTTATGAGTTGTCTCTTTGGGTATATGGGGGTCAGGGAGCTGCTTGAGGAGACAGTCTGTCCCTTATAGGAGCTCAAGTGCTGTGCTGGGAGCTCTGTTGTTCCATGCAGAGCTGCTGGCAGGTACCTTTAAGTCTCTTGCAGTAGAACTCATAACTGCTTCTTTTCCCAGGTGCTCTGACTTAGGAAGGTTGGCTTTATTTATAAGTTCCTGACATGCTGCTGCCATTTTTCAGAGATGCCTTGCCCTGCCCAGGGTAGTCTGGTCACAATCTGCCAGAAGAGGTGTTGCTGAGCTGCCACAGGCTCCACCCAGCTGCTGTGTGAATGCCTTGGTAGTGGTGGACTGCCTCAGTAGTGGGGGACACCCTTCCCCCAGCTAAGCTGGACTGTCCCGGGTCCAGCTGCACTTGCTGTGAAACTCTCAGTCCAGAGCATTTCAGATTGCTTGTTTTGTGGGGGTGTTACCCACTGAGCCAGATTGCCTAGCTCCCTGTCTCAGCCCCCTCCCTTTCGGTTGAATGGGTGGCTCTGTCTCCTAGGCATTCCAGGTGCCAGATGAAGTGGCCACCCAGATTTGTGTTTGTTTCTGTGTGCCAACCCGCGGCACCAGCCATGCTGAAAACTCGTGGTGCTTTTCGGCCTGGGAATCTCCTGGTCTGTGGGCAGTGAAAACTTGTTTGGAAATGTGGTGAGCACTCACCCTCTGCATTGTTCTTGCTGGGAACTGCACTCCGGAGCTGTTCCTATTTGGCCATCTTGGATCCTCCAGTATCAGAGTATTTTTAAATTAGGCTGTGTACTTACCTTTACCAGTGAGTTTTCTACTTTCATATGTTATGTGTTACAAATTAGCACCGTTTATTTCAGTTTGAAGAACTTATTTTAGCATTTCCTGTAAGGCAGATTCAGTGGTGATGAACTCCTTCAGCTTTTATCTGATAAACTATCTCTCCATTTCTTCTGAAGAACAGTCTTGACAGATCATGTATTTTTGGATGGCAGTTACATTCATTCAGTATTTTGACTATATCACCTAACTCTCCCTTGGCCTGTAAAGTTCATGCTGAGAAATATGCTAATAGCCTTATTAGAATTCCCTAAAGATACTATTCTCAGCAATGATTTTTTGGATATGACCCCAAAAGCACAGACAACAAAAGCAGAAATACACAAATTGAATTATATCAAACTAAAAAGTTTTTGCACAGAAAAAGACACAATCAACAGAGTAGAGACAACCAGAATTGGAGAAACGAATTAAATGCACAAATCAGATAAGTGATTAATACCCAAGTATACAAGGAACTCAAACTTAATAGCAAAAAAGCAAATAACCTAACAAAAATGATCAAGACAACCAGAATTGGAGAAACTAATTAAATGCACAAATCAGATAAGTGATTAATAGCCCAAGTATACAAGGAACTCAAACTTAATAGCATAAAAGCAAATAACCTAACAAAAATGATCAAAGAACCTGAGTGGACGTTTCTTAAAAGAAGACTTATAAATGATCAGTAAGTTTACAAAAAATTCTCAACATCGCTAATCATCTGGGAAATGAAAATTATAACCACAATAAGGTATTACCTCCCACCTGTTGAAATGAGTATTAACAAAATGACAAAAAGTAACAATTGCTGGTAGGGATGTGGAGAAAAGGGAACTCTTATGCACTGTTGATAGAAATGTAAATTAGGACAGCTCTTTTAGAAAACATTATACAGCTTCCTCAAAAAGTTAAGGGAGGGATCATAGAACTACCATATGATCCTACAGTCTCACTACTGAGCATATATACACAGGAAATGAAATCAGCATGTTGAAGAGATGTTTGTACTCCCATATTTCATTGTAGCATTATTTACAATAGCTAAGATATGGAATCAACCTGTCTCTATCATTGAGTGAATGAATGAAGAAAAAGTGATGTGTTATATAATGGAATATAAACACAAAGAAATCCAGTCATTTTCTGCAATGTGGATGGACTTGGAGGACATTATGTTAAGTGTAATAAGTCAGGTTCAGAATGACAAATACCATATGATTTCACTTATATGTGAAATATAAAAAAGACAAACTCACAGAAGTGAGAGTAGAATGGTAGCTACCAGAGGTTAGGGTGTTCTGAGGGATTAGGGAGATGTTGGTCAAGGGATGCAAATTTTAATTAAACAGAGTGAATAACTTCAAGAGATTCATTTTACAACATGATGATTATAGTTAATAACAATGTATTACATACTTGAAAATTGCTAAGAAAGTAGATTTTAAGTGTTCTTAATACAAAGTTTGAGTATATACATATGAGGGAATTCACATATTAGCTTAATTTAGCCATTTAAAAATGTTTACATATATAAAAGTCATGTTGTACGTGTGTGTAATTTAAATATACACATTTTTGTGAATTAGAAAATGAATAAATGAAATGGAAGCTAGCATTAATCTTGACCTAACAGTCTTTATAAATAATTGAGCTGCTTTTAATTGAGTGATCATCACAGGCCTCAGCCTGGACAGCATCAACAGGAAGATAGCACCTAACCTAGCCAGTTCCTCTTCAAGGGCACAGCCTGTCCAGAGGAACAGAGAGTAAATCAGTGAACTGTTAATGAGTCAGAATTGTCTGAGCTTATTGTTTCTTTTCCATGATAATGTGAGTACAAGAGAGTGAAGAAAATAATTTGTACAAGTTTAATAAAAGACTATGTAAAGTGACTCACTGTGAATAAACAAATTATTGTTTGTATTTTTAGAGAGATTTCTAATACTAGATATTTGTGATTAATTCTGTTAGTTTATCAGTGTTGCTTCAAGTGTCTTTGTAATGTATATACCAATTTTAAGTATCCTTACTGACACTGTGTTATCAAACACTGTTGAACTCTGTTTTAAAATTTTATACTAAACTCTCATTTTGATTATACCTGTGGTCATAAACTTGCTAGGCAGATCAAGAATCAAATGTCAGCTGAGTAATATTGGCTAAGTCATTTAAATTTTCTAAGTCTTAATTTTATCTTGTATAATATGTGAATGTGATGAGATGATTATAGTAACTAAGATTATAATCACTATAGTATTACTTACATCACAGGATTGAGAGAATGAAGTTAGATAATACTTATTACTTGTTAGGCACTATGTATAACTCTTGGAAGAGATTAAGTGACTGTAAAATATTGATATTATCCATATACATATTCTTAAAGGAAAGCTACATCTAAAAAAATCTCCTAATACATTTTTAAAGATATAAAATACATTTTTATTATTTATCTTACAGTTTTATTAATACGTCAAACACCACACCTTCATAGTTATATTTTCACACAAATGTATTAACTCATGTTCATGTTCTAAAAATTTTGTGAGTCAAACCAGTTAGGTTTGAGTGACTTTCTCATGACCATTCAGTTTTTACAGAGCCACATTTCTGTTACTCTATGGCTCTATCATCTAAGGTTCTCAAGTTTTACATTTTCTCTGAATTAGAAAAAAAAGCTCATAAAGAAATTCATCATAATTACTCATGAATCTAATACAATTACATTATATAATAACATAAAGCCTCTCTTCTTCCCCTTTTTTATGATGTGTTACATGCAATATTATACTTTCTCTGTATATTTGTGCTAGTTTTGTCAGATCTAACATGAAAATATTTTTACCCCATGTTATCTCTACTATTTATCTGTAACTGTTAACACCTATGTTAACATTTGTCTTTACTTTCTAAACTTCTTTGGGGAGACAGTTTGTAATGTAAATTTTCAGCAGGAAACCTCAACCTTTTAAAACAAATTAGAACAACAAAATATTACTAAATAACTTTCTCTACATAAGTGAATTTATACATCTGACCAAATCATGTATCTTCTTTCAGTAACAATTTCTGCAATGGTTTTGGGCTATAAAGTCACATATTGTTAATGAAATCTGTGCCATTTACATAAATATGATTGAATAATTTTTTTAAATCAACAGATTCCATAGCTTTCCTACCCAGTCACAAATGTCTTTGTCTATACCATTTTTTCCTTCTCACAGTCTCTCTAATCTCTACTTTTTCCCATAATGTTATCAATGACTTCTTAGATTCACTTTTTTTCTGTAACAAAGTTAGATTAAATGGTCAGTTGCTTCAGACATGCTCAGGATAATCTATTTTCTTTACTGACTTATTCTTTGTATATCTATGATGTCTGCCTGGAAAAATTACAAACCTGCCTCAATCCATTTCTCCTGTGGCGCTCAACAGTGAGGAGGAATTCATGCCACTAATAGAATTTGACACACTGGAAATGATAGGTCTTCAACGTTGACTGGGCACTCAGTGCAGTTCAGCAATACATGTTTTCCTAGTGTTCCCTGCCTTATGTTTTCCTAGTGAGGTCTTTCTCAGTTTTCCAAAGAAACAATTTTAGAATTCCCATTCTTTTTCTAACATCTGACCCCACCACTTCCAATTCATGTATAGTAGATGATTTTCGCCCTTTATCAGCAGAGAAGACATTATCTTAGAATTATCTTAACTTCTTGCAATCACAACCAAAACATCATCTCTATTCTTATGTTTTATTTCTTTCTCTGTGGCCATGTTATAAGGAAAGTAGTGTGAGTCTTCTTGTACAAATCTGAACTCCTTGGTGCCCAGGCTCCCGACTCTTCTATTTCAGTAATTTAGTTTAATCAATAACCAGCTCTACCAAAACCACTCTTGCTTTTTTATATCTCCAGATTTTTTGTTGTAATAGCTCCTTCTCTTTGGTATTTAAACTTATGGGAAATGGCTTTCAAGATATATATTTTATTTTATATTCTAGCTTTCCTCCCCTATTTAGTAATTACTTTATCCTCCAACAAGGCTCACAATTCTTGAAATAGTTGCTTACAGTCTCTGTCTTCTCAACTTTTGCCCTTTATCTCACCTTTGTCATCATTCTTTGGTCTTCTTTTTAGACTTCTTTCTCTTTCTCCATACCCAAAGTGTAGACATTCCTTGGAATGCTAACCTCAGTTCCTTTCTTTCTCTCCACTCTATAAACTGTGTTATCTCCTTTTTCATGGTTTTAATAGCCATTTCAATAGAGATTTTTTCCAAATCCTCAACCTAAATAGAAACTGTACATTACACTTCTTTCTAGATACCTCCATTTGGAAGAACACTTCAGATTTAGTCTATCCAAAACTTAGTTTAATATCTGCTCAAGCAATGCTGATTCTTCTTTTTTTGCTTTCATGTCATGGTATCTCACTTGATGTAGTTATTCAAGCAAGAAAATGCTCTTCATCCTTACAGCCATGTATTAGTAAAAGTCACTGTAATCTCCTAACAGGATCATTAATTAAGACCTTGGTTGATTTGTGTGTCTTTAGTGTCGTCCATCTCAAGATATTCCTTCTGAAGCTACTCTGCGAATTGAAACTCTGATGTGTTTTCCCACTGATCTCTGATACACCCTCAAAATTTTTCAGAATTTACAAATCCATTAATTATGTGATTTGGACAATGGGACCAGATTCTTCTCTCATTACCCTCTCTTTATAGTCTATAATGAATGGTTTGTTTTTTTGTTTTTAAAGTCTAAGGTGCATAATGCATTCATTCATCTGAATCTTTAAAAGTTAGTCCTCTGTGTGGAATAAACTTTCCTCAGTGATCCACAGAAAACTAAACTTTTCCTATCAAAGGAGATACTAAAATGTGGAATTGCTTGTTTTCTTACCTGTAGCTTCTGAGAAAGAAAGTTCCTGGGATTGGGGCTGCATAAAATGTGTTTAACCTTATATGCTACTTGCCCAGCTAGCTTAGTTGATAGAGAATAAGACTTAGTTTCATATTCTATACTTAGGAGAATGCTTGAGACATAGAAAGCCACTCAATAAGCACTTGAAAATGGAATCAAATCTGTTTTTTTTCTACTGTACCGTATTTCTAAGTTTAAATGTTCATATTTGATGTTAAATAGTTATTGAATGGATGCTTATGATAAGTTATTTTTTGATCTCTGATGGAAATAATTTATCCTTCTTTTTTGTTGTTTTTATTTCCTAGGAATATTAGCCCCATTTCAGGTTAGAATCCTACATTTCTTCTTACCTATCTCATATTTTGCCAAAAGCTTCATCTTCTTTTCTTTCTCCCTCTGTGACCACAGAAGAAAAATAGCTACCTTCTCATTTCAAGACCTGAGGGTCAAGGACGTCTTCTCTCCTACCCTCTGGAATCTTGCTTTCAGATATATCCAGTAGTTATAGCTCACTTAGACTGTTCCCTTCAATGAGTTTTTTATGCTCTTGTTAATTTACTTATTATCTGAGTTTCACTAATGATTTAGATAATTAGAAAATAAAGTACTTGGATCAACCTGAAGAATAGTGAAGAAACCAGAGACTTTAGAGATTCTGAACTTTTTTATTGTGAATTTCTTGCTATTTCGTATATACTTTATATTCTCATGACCCAAGGCTTGTTAGGTTTATCATAGACATTAAATAAATGTTTATTGACTGACTATCAGCTTAGTGCCCTTGATTCTAGACCTACCTCTGTTCCCAGCCAGCTTTGTGATCCTACTTAAGTAACCTTTCAAATAAGGAAAAGACTAATTTTAAAGTACTTTTAAGGCCCAAAGTCGAGGATTTTATTATTTTAATGCTGTACAATAAGACTTTATGAGCCATACAGTTTAACATTGTCTCTCTTTGTAGGACATCAATGGAGGAACAGTTTATTGACCAGAGATTAATTTAACAAACTTTTTTAGACTAAAATCTTTGTGGGATACAGTAAGTGTATTGGAAGGTGATGCTGATAGTGTTGATGATAATTTGCTTTGAGTTATTGATTGTGATAAGTTTATGTAGTTTTGCGATATTTGGTGAACAACTTCATGAACCATTTTAAAAGCAGGAAAAAAGAGAATACTGGAATTTGTATACGTAGCACATGTTGAAATGCTGAAATTCTCAATAAATAGTACAACTTCATATAAAACAAACTGATTTCCTGCAAACAACATAACAGTACAAAGGTTCTAAATTATTGCATTTATGTAGGAACATGTAACCATGGAAAAAAGCTTCTTTTGCTGGCAGGGAAACAAAATGACCAAGATGCTAGTTTACAAATGGGAGCTTGAAGAAATGGTAGGAGAATTCAAATTCTGAGTAATCTCCAGGGCAACCATGGGTAAATTGAATATACAGACATCCACAGAGTTGCTAAGTGTATTTGGTGGAAAGTGCATCTTCAAGTCATTTCTATGGCAATCATAAGTAAATCCAACTACTCTGAAATCAACACAGCAGCTGCACATTCAAACAGATAGGATCATTGGAATCTGGAGAGTTTCAGCATACATCAGGAATTTGATTCTCAACATACTTCGTTTATAGTAGCAGAGTAAGTTACTGGGTAATATTTACTTTCTATGTTAATTCCTAAACTTTCCTTTTAGTTACAAATTTGTTCACATTTAGTAAAGATTTTTAAAAGAGGAGTGATGAGGTTAAGTTTTTAAACAGAAACACTGATCCGCTAGTGATTTCTTTTCCCAATGTAAGAAATAGAAAAAAAAAAATGGATTCTTTCTTGAAAAGGGTAATCAGTTCAGTACACATTTCATTCAATAACAATAGGACAACTCTTTGTTATTATATTGTTATCATTTTAGTATATAATAACATGATGAACACATTTTCAATATTATCTCTAAAAATTTGATGATTAGGTTATTGTTATCCAATTTTATAGAGAAAGGTAAGGCCCAGGGTGATTAAATGACATGTCCAGGTAGCACAGCTAGTAAAAGGAGAAGCAGAATTTGAACTCAAGCAAATATTTGTGCATGTGGATTGGGAAAAGCCTTTCCAAGCGATAGAAAAAACTTAATTTCAAAAAATAATGTATGTTTGTTTATATAAAACTAAACATGTTTTGTAAAATAAAAACCAAAGTTGGTAAAGTTTCAAGAAAATAACAAATTGTAAACAAATATTTGCAGTTCACATCAAAGGGTCAATGTTCCTAATAAATACATTGCACCTACAAGTCAGTAAGAGAAAGACCAAATAACCAATGGAAAAATAGGCAATGGATATAAAGAAGCAACACATAGTAAAGGGCATTCAATTAGCACTTAAATATAAGAATGATGCAAACATTTCATACAAGAAGAGAAATATAAATTAAAACTGTAGCAAAACTGTTTTCCATCTATCAGATTGGCAAATACCAAAGAAAAATAACAATGTGGATTGACAAACATGCATGAGAAAGCACTCTTATATTATTGGAGAATAATATAAAGTGCTAAAAATCCTGTGGATGGTAGTATGGCAATAAGTATCAAAATTATAAATGCGCTAACCCTTTGACCATCAATTCCCCTCTAGGAATTTAAAGCAAAGATATACACATTTGAAGTGTACGTAAGTTTCTAATTGCAGTAAGAGAAAAATACTCAGAGTAGCCTAAATGTCTATCAGTAGGGTACTGGTTGGGTGGTTTGCTGTAAACACACAGTTGGATGCTGTATCTGATATTTTATAACCCTTAAGGATTTCCTATTCCTGATCTTGCCTGAAACTGTAAATCTGGATACTGGTGCCTGAGCCTCCCAAGTAGCTGTGATTACAGGCACACACCACAACACCCAGCTCATTTGTTGTGTTTTTAGTAGACATGGGGTTTCTCCATATTGGCCAAGCTGGTCTTGAACTTCTGATGTCAAGTGATCCAACCGCTTCGGCCTCCCAAATTGCAGAGATTATAGGAGTGAGCTGCGCTCCTGGAGAGCTCCCAATTTCAATGAGCAGAAAATGCGAAGTTGATATTCTGTGTTCAGTAAATATTTATTACAGACTTGTATATACTGTGTACAAAGTATGGTGCTAGATTTGGAAGTTATAAAAAATAATACAGAGGCTCGTATCTCAATGGTGTAACAGTCCAACAGGAGCAGGGATAGTGCAATAAGTGTTATAATGGGGGTGTTCCATGATGATGGGAAAGAGTACCTAATTTAGCTTAGCGGGTGTGAGGTAGACCACTAAGGAATTCCACGAGAAAGTGAAAACTGAGCAGGAATGGCGAGTAGAACAGTAAGCGGCTAAAAGAGAGAGGAATTAGAGTTGACTTTCTGAAATACTTTTATATAAATTACTGAATAGGGCATTTAAAGGTCTGAGAAATTTTTTGTAACTTAAAGTTTCCTAGATGATGCTGTAGAGTAAATGTTATCTGCCTAGTTATTTTAGTCTTAGCTAGCATCAACGTTAGAGAAAAATTAAACCTTTGTTCTTTCTTACTTAGAGCATAATACAGTGTCTGTTGATTTTGTGTCTCTACTTTTTTTTCTAAACTGATGACGAAGATGAGTAAGTTCTCTCACTGAAATTACATTATCGATTTCACGTAGACAGAAATGTAATTACTGAAGATGGATTTTAGCCAGACCACCTGAATTAATAACCAGCCTGAATCCTCTTACTCTGGGAGAGGGTGGAACAGAACTGTTTATTGACCACCAGTGGTCATGACCTCTGCTATCTTACTCACTGAAAATACCACAGAAGGAAGTAATCTAAAATGCCATGACATTTACCTGAAGCGAGAAATAAGTATGTACAATTTATGAGAACAGACTAACAGTTTTCTTAATTTGCACTCGTTTTTAGGTAGCTAATTAAAAATGTCTGTTCAGTATTTCCAGAAAAATTCTACAAATATTTGTCATTTTATTAAAATGCTACAACCTTTAATCCATTTTGTCCCACAAAACAGTTTACTTCTTTTGGGTTTCTATGACATTTTATGGCAGTAGAACAAAAAAGAGAGTTTCCAGTTAGTTTTTCACTTTGCAATCATGTATAATGGCTTCTTATACTTGGCTTTTATAAATACTTGAGAATTTATAAAAATGAATTCTCAAAAGGAATATTCAGCCAATGGTCTTCAATTCATAGTTTTCATTATATTTTCTATAGCTAAAGCCAAAATATCCAAGATAAAAATCCTCCAAGACCTGATCTAACTCAACTTTGATTGCAAGAATTAGAAATACTATTTAAAATAACTCAAATAATTAATAAGGTAATTCACCATCATTCATTTTACCCAACCACTGCAAGACAGAGAGGAGCTCATCTTGAGGATGTGGAAACCAGAAATTCAAATGGCATCAGGACTCTCCTTCTTAATCTTTTATTTCCACTTTTCTCTGTTTCAGCTGTTTCATTTATCCTGGCATCTCCATGTGGCCAAGAATTTGATCATGGATAGAAAAGGGCCTACCCCTTAGCTTTATTTAGACATATCACAAGAAAAGCATCGATAATCTCGGATTATTTCCTCTGTATCCAAATTTTAGGTTAAAAAGCTGTGGCTGAAACAGATAGAGAAAAATAATTGACAAACAGAGGGAGATGCTGTTGACATCAGAAGCAAGATTCTTGGTCAGACAAACTGTCAACAGTCTGTATGAGTGTTAACACATTCAAATTGCATTTGTTCAAGCCATCAAAGCAATTCTCAAGGAAAATATTAGCTAAGGTGTAGGAGAGTTGCGTTAGGACAAATGTAGCATTAGGGGTAAATATCTGTTGATTGATTATTTATTGAGGGATATTAATTATTCTACAAAGCATAACAGGGCAAATCAGTGTGAACATCAAAACATTTTAGAAAAACATCAGTAATTGTTTTGACATTATTTTAGCTTTCTGATAGTTATTAACCCAGGAAAGCAAACACATTTAAACATAAATAAATGGGAAATAGTAAATAATCGATTCTCATTGGAGAATTGATTGACTTTAAACAATATTATGAGTTATTCTTTGCAAAGTCCCTCTCTATAAAAAAAAATCAGTTTTACAAACTAATAAATTGATACTTTATTTGCTGATAAACATCAATTCAACATCCACTCATTTATAGCAAAGCAAGTAGTTTTTGAATGCCTTATAAATTGTAAGTTACTGTGTTAGCAGGCAGCAGGTATACCAAAATACCTTAAATGTAGTTTCTGTGCTTGAGGAGAATATAGTGACGTATGGCTAGAAAGACATAACCATAAAGAGATATAATTTTAAAAAGTAGAAATTTTTGCCAGAAACAGTATATAGAGAGGTAGGAAATTAGAACTCAGAAAAGAATGAACTATGCTTCTAGCTAGAAAGATTGAATAAGACTTTTACAGATGACGATTAGCATGATTTGTGATGGATGGTAATTTTACTGTTATATAGGTCTTCTTTTCGTATTTAACCTTCAAGAAATAATTCACTGAAGCAGAAGTCAGAACTGAAGGGATAATTTTGGCAACAAAGCCATCCTCACCAGTTCAGTTGCTCATTTCTCTCTATTTTCTGTTCTTGAAGGGTTGTCAGTGCAGGTGATGAAGGGTGAGAGTGGAAATATTTTATCGAAGTGTATTTGTAATATTTTCATTTTATATAATTTTTAAAAATTTCAGGCTTAATGCACAAAACACATGTGGATATAAATCTGCATTATAATTCATTTGTGAAATAATTACTGAGAATGTACTATATTCATATATTCCACAAATATTTGAAGATTGGGGATACACTAGTAAACATGACAAAGTTTCTGCCCTCATAGAGTCTTCTGAAAGTGACAAGAGTTTATAATCCTATGGAAATGACAAACAGTAAATAAATTGAATACAGTAAGTAGAGAAAAGTTGAGATAGTTAAAAGCTATTTGAAGTAAGTAAAATTCAGCAAACGGTTAAAGAGTGACAGAGGAAGAAAAACCTCTAGGATAAAACATGGGAACAGAAAGTTCTTTACTATGAAACAGGAAAGAAAAACGTCCCTACCCTACATCTGCATTATACTATCTTAAGACACTGTACTTTATGAGATTTATCAAAATACATGTTTGGCCTGGTATTTATTATAACAGCCAGAACTGAAACATTTAAAAGGAGAAACAGAACATATGCACTGGGAATAAACATGTGGAATGGTACAGTGAAGACTCTCTATCTGGGTAGAAATGATCATAGTGCATGTAGTTGTGCCTTTACTAGTTTGTAAAACAGAACTCATTATTATTTCATGAACGTGTTTGATTACTAGTGAATGACTCATATTAGATGAGGACTCAGGCAAACACTCCTTCCAGTCAAGCCCCGTGTCTACATCTTTGCCAGTGGATCTCTTCCTATAGTTTGTAAACTAGCTCCTATTCCAGGATTCATCTCTCAGAGAATCGTTCAAATATTCTAGCCAGAAAACCAGAGTGTATTCTTATTTACTTATTATATTTTAGAGACAATGTCTCACTCTGTCACCCAGGTTGGAAGACAGTTGCCTGATCATAATTCACTGCAGCCTCAAACTCTTGCGCTCAAGCCATCCTCTCACCTCAGCTTCTGGAGTAGCTGGGCCTATAGGCACACATCACCACACTTGGCTTATTTTTAAAATTTTTTGTAGCAATAGGGTCTCACTATTTTGGGCAGGCTGTTCTTGAACTCCTGGCCTCAAGCAATCCTCCCACGCAGGCTCCCAAAGTGTTGGCATTTCAGGTGTGAGCTACTCTGCCTGGTCTCATTCTAGACACCCCATTGCAGGAGCCCTTTATATTCAGTACACCACTGAGGCCTTATATATGATAATTTTTTCCCAAATATTTTTCTCTTTTCTTTTCTTTTCTTTTTTTTTTTGAGACAGAGTCTCACTTGGTCGCCCAGGCTGGAGTGCAATGGCACGATCTCGGCTCACTGCAACCTCCACCTCCCAGATTCAAGCTATTCACCTACTGCAGCCTCCCAGGTAGCTGGGATTACAGGCTCATGCCACCACACCTAGCTAATTTTTTGTATCTTTTGTGGAGACAGGGTTTCACTGCATTGGCCAGGCTGGTCTTGAGCTCCTGAGCTCGTGATCCGCCAGTCTTGGCCTCCCAAAGTGCTGGGATTACAGGTGTGAGCCACTGTGCCCAGCCATATTTTTCTTTTCATTTTCATAGCCTTTCCTAGCAATTTCTCCTGTGATCTGTCATGATGGCTAGTGTAAAATTCTTCTTTTTATTCTCCTTACTTCCCTCTTGTCCCCCTCAATCATTTCTTTGCAAGGTAACTGACATGAGCTTTCCAAAACTAAAACCCAATCATGCCTACACCCTTTCATCACTTCCCTTTGGCCTTTGGATTGAGATCAAATTCTTTGTCGTGGTCTACCAGCCCCTTGATCTGATGCATTTTCTGCTCACATCATGCTTCTCTTGCACTCTGCACTCCAGCCACATTTACCTCCATACAGATCTTCAAATACATGATGCTATCTTTGCCACAGTGTTTTCTCAGGCACTGTTTACCATCTAGAATTATTTTACCCATCTCTGCTGCTCCTGTCTACAATACTTTGTGTAACTCGAATGCCTGCTTGTCTTTCATATCTCAGGCTATTTCGTTTGCTTAGCTTAGGAAGTCTTCCTTGACCTTCCAAGGGCTGCTGTTTACCTTTCCTCTAAGATTTTATCATACTTACAATTTTTCTTGTGCTTCTTAGGATTATTTTATCAATACTTAACTATTAGGAGGTAAGATCTCGTGAAGATAGGGACTACGCTTTGTTAACCTAGCATGGTGCCTCTCATACCGTTTGCTGAATAAGTAAAATTGTCATCATCTTTAAGGCTCCATTTAACTTTGGCATTCCCTGTGTTAACAAGGTATAATATTTAATATACAAAATAATAAAATTTTCAAAGCAATTTGGATACTAGATTAATATGAATGAGAGATGTAACTTTATCTGGAATGGGAAAATGATTTCAGCACTATGGTTCTCTAATAAAGGAGAAATTTTGTTTTCTCCAATGTCTTTTCATTTTCTCTGCAGAAAACATAGTAAGATGTCAAATCACTGTATCAGGCTGTGTTTTACTTCAAATGCTTGATTTTCTTCTTGCTAGAACGCATCCAAACAAGTGTTTCTAAATGACTAGGCTCAAATAGTTACACCTGTATGGTTTGGTTTTGTTTTCCAGTTTGCCCCTGGAAACAAATGATGCATATTGTATTTCTAAATATGTGTTATTTATTTTGAAATCTCTCGAAAGCTGGAAAGATCCTAGCAGTACTATATATTTGTATGATTCAGCCAAGTAGAATGGATTCCAATGACTCTAGCTATTTTCAGCTTCAGTATTTCTGCCCCTCACAGGCTCCTGCCCAGTGGCACAGCCATTGTGTTTATAGTCACTTTATACAAGACCTTGAGGACTTGACAAAAGCCCTTCATATAAGGACCCAAGTGCATTAGGAACTCTATTTTTTTCAAGGTCATGCAGTTCAATTACTCTATTTTAACTTAAACAGTGCAGAATTCATTTTGATGGCTTTTCCAATTATACCTTCTAATAACTTATAAGCATTACAAAATGAAAGTCTTGATAATTTCTTCTTCAGTAAGTGCTGGAGTTTTTTTTTTTCTAGAAATACTCTAAAACAAGAAGATGCAAAAACATCTTTGGTTATTTTTTTGTTGGGAGGAAATACCACATTGACTAAAGAGGCAAAGCCAGGCATAGTGGCTCATGCCTGTAATCCCAGCAGATTGGGAGGCCAAAGCAGGTGGATCACTTGAGGTCAGGAGTTTGAGACTAGCCTGGCCAACAAGACGAAACCTGAATCCACTAAAAATATAAAAATTAGCCGGGCGTGGTGGTGAGCACCTGTAATCCCAGCTATTCAGGAGGCTGAGGCAGGAGAATCATTTGAAGCCGGGAGGCAGAGGTTGCAGTGAGCCGACATAGTGCACTCTAGCCTGGGCGACAAAAGCAAAACTCCATCTCAAAAATAATAAATAAACGAAAGAAGCACAGAGGTTGCTAATCCAGGAAGGTACTACTAATCAAATTTAGTGTTTAATTTAAGCTTTACATATTTACATCACACTTATTTTTACAAAGGATTTTGAGATATTTTTTTCTGTTTCAGTTATCTACTGCTGCCTAGCAGCCTATCCCCCAAATTAGTGACTTTGAACAACCACACACTTTTGTTCATGAATATGTAGCTTGTAAAACAGAGGGTGGCTTGTGTTTCTCTTGTGTGGTCTCTGCTCGAATGGCTTAACTGGGGACTGGAATATCTATCTCCAAGAAGACTTATTCGAACAGATGGAAACTGGTATCAATGGCTGATTTGGAAGCTAGCCAATGCTATAGACTGAAGGAAGGTTTTTTCCTCATCCCAGTCTATGCTTATGCTTCCTCACTAAACGGCATCTGAGATTCAAAAGTAAGCATCTTAAGAGAGCAAGGCAGAAGTACGTGACATCTTTATGATGTACTTATAAAGTATCAGATGTCATATAAATCATTTTTGTCATACTCTGTTGCATAGTAATTAAGTCCCAGCCAGGCTCAAAAAGGGGTGACACAGACCCATGATTTATGGGATAGTATCAATGTCAAATTATGAGAAGAGCACATGAGATAAATAATGTTTTGTGGATACCTTTGGAAATGTACACTTTGCTGTTTGGGCATAATAATTTGTATTCCTCTCCCATGAAGAATATAGTTATCTTTCTCTTGAGTGTATGAAACTTACTCTATAATGGCATCAGTGAAAAGTCCAATATCTCATATTTTAAATCAGGTATAGTTAATAATCAAAATTATCTGATACAGCTAATAGAATAGCACGCTTCTGAATCTGAAGACCACAATCTAAAGAGACAAGATATTTTCATACCACCCACCCTTTATATGGCAGTGCAAAAATGATCAAATAACTTCTGTACATATGACCAGTCTAACAAAGGAAAAAATGAAAGGCACACAGCAAACTGTGGTCCATAGCAGTTCTAAAATCCACCAGGGCATATGCTGTTACATTCTTGAAGACAACTCAGTCTTGCTTGCTGGGAATTGTTCTTCATGAGGCTTGGCTTTGCACTCTGGGTTCTTGTTGCTCTTGCGGTCGTCTTTTCCCATACAAAGTAGATATTTGTAGCTGAGTAATTTTCTGAGAATGCCTCGTTCCCATGGAATTTGGGGGTTCGGTTACCTCATTTTGTACTCTTAGTTCCATTCAGTCTAAATTGAAATAATTATTTTAAAATCTAGTAGGGTTTTTTCTATCAATGTATAATTGACTCCTTTAGAAATCCATAATTTTTTTCTATGTTTGGGCTTCCTATGAAATTTCTGTGTAACAACATTCTTAGGATTTGTAAAAATCTCACTATGAAATAGAGAGAATGAGGCATATTGAAACTTTTGAGAAAAATTTTTGTATGTCTGGAAATTTCTATGAGGTATTCCCTAATAATTGCTGATGTTTTAACAAAGGATCTTACATTCCAGTTCTGGATTTGATCTTTGCTCTGAAAGCAATTTGATTATCAATTGTCATAAAGTAGCTGAGAATGAGAGTTTTATTTTTGAACTCAGAAATTTCCTGTTCATTCATATTTAACAATTTATGATTTAGTTCATCTCTGCCCTCTCCCATTTTAACCACAGACAGAAATTAGATGTCACTTTCAATATTGTGCTGTGCTAGGAATTCTTATGTACTAGATCATGGAGTTGATTGGGTACATTTCTTTCTTTCCACTTTACTTTAGCCCTCTGTAGAAATAGGATTGCTAAAGTTTCCACCTCCACATAAAATCGCACATTTTCCTGCTGATACTAATATTTTCCTCTCTTTCCATTAGTATCTCACTATCAGTCTCCTCCAGTCTCTATAGGCTTCCATTAACATTCCCTTCAAATACTTTTAGGCTTTTTTTTACAGTCACTTCAAAGCTTTCCCAGCTTCCATGGTTATCCTAATCCCAAAGCCAAGAGACAAGTTTTTAAAATTCTTTTTTATCCTACCATTTTTATTTGTGGTTTTTTTTTTCTTTTTTGAGACGGACTCTTGCTCTGTTTCCAGGCTGGAGTGCAGTGGTGCAATCTTGGCTCACTGCAACCTCCATCTCCTGGGTTGAAGCGATTCTTCTGCCTCAGCCTCCCAAGTAGCTGGGACCACAGGCACGTGCCACCACGCCCGACTGATTTTGTATTTTTAGTAGAGACAGGGTTTCACCATGCTGGCCAGGATGGTCTGGATCTCTTGACCTCATGATCCGCCCACCTCAGCCTCCCAAAGTGCTGGGATTACAGGCGTGAGCCACTGCGCCCAGCCTATTTTTATTTGTTTTTATTAAATTTGTCTCTGTTTTTTAGGTCTATTTCCATAATTTATCAATTTTCTTGTAGACTAGAATCACATTCAAGTCATTATGCACAGCCCACACTTAAGGATTGAGAAGTCATGCTCTACGTCCTTAAGAGTGGAGGGTCTACATAAATCATTTGAAATCTTTCACATGGGTGAGTTGTCTCTTTTTTTTCCCACTTATTGACTTAACTGATTGTTTATTTATATCAATGTGGACTTATGGATATTTATTTTATTATTTATTTCTTTAGAACCAGGATCTATATTAGTTTGTTTTCACTCTGCTGATAAAGACATACCTGAGACCAGGTATTTTACAAAAGAAAGCGGTTTAATTTGACTCAGTTCCATGTGGCTGGGGAGGCCTCACAATGATGGCGGAATGCAAAAGGCACCTCTTACATTGCAGCAGGCAAGAGAGAGATTGAGAGCCAAGTGAAACGGGTTTCCCCTTATCAAACTATCAGATCTCATGAGATTCATTTACTATCACCAGAACAGCACAGGAAAGTCCTGCCCCCATAATTCAATCACCTCCCACTGGGTTCCTCCCACAACTCATGGGAATTGTGGGACTTAAAATTCAAGATGAGATTCGAATGGAGACACAGCGTGACCATATCATTCCACCCCTTGCTCCTCCCAAATCTCATGTCCTCATATTTCAAAACCAATCATGCCTTCCCAATAGTCCCCCAAAGTTTAACTCATTCAGGATTAACTCAAAAGTCCACAGTCCAATGTCTCATCTGAGACAAGGCATGTTTCTTCTTCCTATGACCCTGTAAAATTAAAAGAAAGTTAGTTACATCCTAGATACTACGGGGGTACAAGCACTGGGTAAATGCAGCCATTCCAAACGGGAGAAATTGGCCAAACAAAGGGGATACAGCCCCCATGCAAGTCCGAAATCCAGCAGGACAGTCAAATCTTAAAGCTCCAAAATGATCTCCTTTGACTCCATATCTCACTTTCGGGTAATGCTGTTACAAGAAGTGGTTTCCTAGTGTCTTGGGCAGCACTGACCCAGTGGCACTGCAGGGTACAGACTCCCTCCCAGCTGTTTTCACGGGCTGGCATTGAGTATCTGTGGCTTTTCTAGGTGCACAGTACAAGCTGTCAGTGGAGCCACCATTCTGGGATCTGGAGGATGGTGGCACTCTTCCCACAGCTCCACTACACAGTGACTCAGAAGGGGGACTCTGTATGGGGGCTCCTGCTGGGGGGGCTCGTGCCCCACATTTCCATATCACACTGCCTTAGTGGAGCTTCTCCATGCAGGTCCTGCCCCTGCAGCAAATTTCTGCCTGGACATCCAGGCATTTCCATACATCTTGTGAAATCTAGGTGGAGGTACCCAACTCCCAATTTTTGACTTCTGTACACTGGCAAGCTCAAAATCACATAGAAGCTGCCAGGGCTTGGGGCTTGCAACCCCTGAAGACATGGCCCGAACTCTACATTGGTCCCTTTCAGCCATGGCTGGAGCAGCTGGGACACAGGGCACCAAGTCCGTAGGCTACACACAGCACAGGGACCCTGAGCCTGGCCCATGAAGCCATTGCCTCTTAGGCCTCTGGGACTATGATGGGAGGGGCTGCTGTGAAGACTTCTGACATGCTCTGGACACATTTTCCCTCTTGTCTTGGGGATTAACATTCTACTCCTCATTACTTAGACAAATTTCTGCAACTGGCTTGAAATTCTCCTCAGAAAATGAATTTTTATTTTCTATCACATTGTCAGGCTGTAAGTTTTCTCAACTTTAATGCTCTACTTCCCTTATAAAACTGAATGCCTTTAACAGCACCCAAGTCATTTATTGAATGCTTTGCAGCTTAGGAATTTCTTCTACCAGATACCCTAAATCATCTCTCTCAAGTGCAAAGTTCCACAAATCTCTAGGGCAGGGGCAAAATACTGGCAGTCTGTTTGCTAAAACATAACCAGAGTCACCTTTGCTCTAGTTACCAACAAGTTCTTCATCTCGATCTGAGACCACCTCAGCCTAGAACTTATTGTCCATGTTGCTATCAGGCTTTTGGGCAAAGCCACTTGACAAGTCTGTAGGGAGTTCCAGACTTTTCCACATTTCTCTGTCTTCTTCTGAGCCCACCAAAGTGTTCCAACCTATGCCTGTTGGCCAGTTCCAAAGTCACTTCCACATTTTCAGGTACCTTTTCAGCAACGCCCTACTCTACTGGTACCAATTTACTGTATTAGTTTGTTTTCACACTACTAATAAAGACATACCTAAGACTGGGTAATTTACAAAAGAAAGAAGTTTAATTCGACTCACAGTTCCACGTTGCTTGGGAGACCTCAAAATCATGGTGTAAGGTGTAAACCAAGTCTTACATCACAGCTGGCGAGAGGGAAAATGAGAGCCAAGTAAAAGGGTTTTCCCTTATCCAACCATAAGATCTCTTGAGACTCATTCACTATCATAGGAAGAGCGCAGGAAAGACCCACCTCCGTAGCTCAGTCACCCACTACCGGGTTCCTCCCACAATACGTGGGAATTGTGAGAGTTGCAATTCAAGATGAGATTTGCCTGAAGCACATTTAGGAGCATTGCATTATTTTTCAATCAAATGTTCTTTTATTTTCTGAGAAAATTTTATTATTAAAAACATTATAAACAATGGTGTTTATAATTTCATTATAAAAAACATTATAAACAATAGAGTTTACCTGACTACAGTTAAGTGCTGTAGTCAAGTAAATAAATTGTTAAGCAAATTTGAGTTTTCTATATCAAATTACCAATTCAAAAAATTTGAATTTTGGCAATAGAAAAATTGAAATAGCACAGATCTTTGGAAGGTAAGTGAAATCATGGTGACCCAAACATGCAACAAACGAATCCCATTTCATTGACAGAAAATCTTGTATCCAGCACTATTTTTTAAAGGGAACCTTTGCCTTTGACCACTGTTGATGGGAGTGTAAATTAGTTCATCCACTGTGGAAGACAGTGTGACAATTCCTCAGGGATCTATAACTAGAAATACCATTTGACCCAGCAATCCCATTACTGGGTATATACCAAAGAATTATAAATCATTCTGTTATAAATCATATGTTTATTGTGGCACTGTTCACAATAGCAAAAACTTGGAACCACCTTAAATGCCCATCAATGATAGATTGGATAAAGAAAATATGGCACATATGCACCATGGAGTACTATGCAGCCATAATAAAGGATGAGTTCATGTCCTTTGCAGGGATATGGATGAAGCTGGAAACCATCATTCTCAGCAAACTGACACAAGAACAGAAAACCAAACACTGCATGTACTCATTGATAAGGGGGTGTTGAACAATGAGAACACATGGATACAGGGAGGGGAACATCACACACCAGGCAGGGCCTGTCAGGGTATGGAGGAGGATAGGGGAGGAATAGCATTAGGAGAAATACCTGATGTAGATGACAAGGTGATGGATGCAGCAAACCACCGTGGTATACCTATGTAACAAACCTGCACATTCTGCATATATACCCCAGAACTTAAAGTATAATAATAAAAATAATTTAAAAAGAACAAGAAAATAAACAAAGATTTGGTTCAACCCTGAACTGAGTGATAAAGGGATAAACAGTATAAGGGAGTGATGGTAATGTCTGTTGACATCATGCCAGCTGCAGCAGGGAGTCACAGATGGGGCTGTACATTCCATGGAGCCCCACCCTTTCTGACTTGGGGCAGGAGCTTCCTGGGCACCAATGCTGCCACCCAACTGGGCTGCAGAGCCAAGCCTCCCTTTCCATTGAGCAGGCTGGAGCCCTGTTCTCCTGGGTTGGACTACAGCTGGCCAAACTGTCCCTGCAGATCCGATCCTCCCTGTGCTCTTGGTTGGGGGGTGCAGGAGCAGGCAGGTTTGGTTTACATATATGTTTATTTAACTACATATAGATATATTTATACCTCCCAGGTGCAGCTGCAGCTGATGGGGCTGCAGACTTGGGCCTCCCACTCCACAGAGCAGGCCGGAATCTGGGATAAGCAGGAGCCGCACCCTGCCTGAGTTGGTGCAGCAGAAGCTCCCTGAGTGCAGCTGCAGCTGCCCTCCCAGGTGCAGGACCGGGCATCTTTATGGGCCTGGGAAGCCCCCACAAACCCTGTAGGCTCGTGGGTGTCTGCTCCTACCACCTGCCCTTTCTCCCCTCCTGAAACCTGCTCACATCTCTCAGTGGGATTAAGGCTGAGCCTCAGAGCTATGAATGGCAGTGGGAGACAGATTCCTAGGTGGAAGGGGTAGTTGCTGGTAAGGCCCCCTCCTTCGGGCCAGGGAAGGCCTAAAGGCTGGGGACCAGGCTGCCAGTCCCACTGTACTGACTTCGGTGGGAACTTGTGCCTCCTCTAGGCCTGTCCATGGCCACCCATAGACCAAACAGCAGGCACTTCCTCCTCTCTGAGGTCCATAAAGGCCACAGGCTAAGCCAGAGAAGGGCAGAAGAGTCAGAGCGGGGCAAAGAACAAAGAAACTATGGGATGATCAGCTGCAGGGAGGACCTATGGAGGACATACCCTCTTCTCTGATAGCTGGAGATGACTGGACAACCTGCCAGCAGAGAGGAGCCACCCTCTCCAGGGCCTCCTCTCTGCTGAGCTGAACACTCCATGAGACAATCTGACTATAGAGAGGAGGTACCCAATTTGGGCTTCCTTTGAGCTGTTGTAATATTCAGCAAAGCTCCTCTTCATCATGTTTACCTTTCACTTGTCTTTGTACTTCATTCTTCCTGGACAGAGGAAAGAACTCGGGCAAAGGTACCATTGGCCACAGAGGTTTCCGGCCAGAAACACAAGAGCCCAAAGATCCCATAACAGCAGAAAATCTCAAAGTGTGGTCTAGGGACCTCTGGAGGGCCACAGAATCCTTTCAGAGTTCATAAAGTCTTCATAGTAATATTAACATTGTATTTATATTTTTTACTTTCAGTCTTTTAAAAGTACAGTGACTTTTTTTTAGAAACCTCATGCTGTGTGATTATCTCAGTGAACTGAACACAAAATAGTTTTGATAATCCAGCTTTCTTCTATTAAACCAGTTATTAAACAGATAAGCAAAAATGTAAAGCAAGGAGGTTAGATTATCCATATGGTAGTAGATTTTAGTTGGATACCTAATATGACAATACACCTAGCTTAATATATACAGTTCATTGCATATATTTATAGATATGTGAATATGCACCATTTAGTATGCACACATTTAACTATTTGCTGTGTCAGCTGAGAAGAGCTAGAAGCAATCACATTCTTAGCAACAAACATACTTAGCATTAGATCTTGGTTTCTAATGCCATTTTCAAAAGAAAGGAACTAAGGTGTCCCTGTTAAAAATGGATAATTCTAGGCCTGGTATAAGAAATCCACGAAATTATTATGGAGCATCCTGTAGTGACAGAACGTTAGAAAGTATTCAAAAACAAAACAGAATAAAAGCCCACAATGATGGGAGTATGTTAAAGTGACACAGAAGCCAACTGAATAAGCTCCCAATACTCAGCTGAAACACTGTAGACAGCAATAAAAACAAAAATGTAAACAAATATAGAAATCAGTATTAGATTATAATTGGTTGTGCAAAAGGCAGGAAGATTCCTTGAGGCCAGGATTTTGAAACCAGCCTGGTCAACATAGCAAGATTTTATCTGTAAAAAAATTTTTATTTAATTAACTATGTATCATGGCACATGCCTGTAGTCTCTGCTACTTGGGAAGCTAGATAGGAAGATCACCAGGACCTAGGATTTCAAGGCTGCAATCAGTTAAAATAGCATCACTGCACTCTAGGCTAGGCAACAAGTGAGATCCTGATAAGGTTTGGCTGTGTCTCCACCCAGATCTCATCTTGAATCCTAACTCTCACAATTCCCACGAATTGTGGGAGGAACCAGTAGAAGGTGATTGAATTACAGGGCTGAGTCTTGCCTGTTCTGTTCTCATGATACTGAATGACTCTGCTTTGTAGGTTCTTGTTTTTTCAGCAATGGAAAAGTGGGTATGTAGACAGCAAGAAATTTGATTATATTTTGATAATGAAAGACATTTTATGTTTTTATTTCCCCCCAATTATGGAGAAGAATATCTTGCCACTTTTGGCATGTAAGTTTGATAGCAGGTATTTGGTAAATCAGTTAATTAATCGATTAGTGGTAACTCCTTGTCACTCATTTTCTTCATTTCTACAGACTGATTATAATAATATTTACAAAAAAGCTGCCTCACTACCTACATGTGTCATGATTCTATGCACATTTTATAGAATTTAGACAAGCTGGTCTTTAAGACTGGAGTATTTAAAGGTATGCACATATCTTACCAAAATCAATTGTCTATACTACAGATAAAACAGACTTTTATAATTATTATTTATAAAATATATAACCAAAGAAAGTTATTTTGACGTCTTACATCTGTATTCACATGGCTGTTAAGAATTTGTATTAAAATATATGAAAACATACCATAAAGCATTAGTTATGAAAATACTTTGAAATTAATAATTAAAATATTGACTAAAGACAAAACAGACATTTTTGCAATAATTTTTGTCTATAAATATTTGTGAGGCTAGAATTACCCACATACCAAAACCAGAAAAAGACAACATAAGAAGATGAGATGTCACGAAAAAAAATCTTTAACAAGTTTATATATATAACCTATACATTATATGTATAGGTATAAATATAAATGTATCTATATGTCATTAACTAAAGATACATGTAAATCAAAATATGAAAAAATTCTTAAGTTACATATATATCTGTGTATGCATATATTTATATGTATGTCTGTATTTATATAGGTACAATATACAAATACAAATGTGTTTGTACAAACTTATATAAACATATATGTATATTACACACATATATATTTACATAGTGTGTGTGTATCTCACATCATGACCAACCAAGGCGGTTATTTGAGAAAAACAAAAATAAAACAATATAAAATTTATTTTTTCAAACTGGTAAACAGTATCTATAAAGAATCTACAGCTAGCATTATACTTAGTGATGAAAGAGTAATTATTCCCCTAAAATTGAAAACAAAGCAAGGATGTCCAATTAACCACTTTTCTTCAACAATTTTTTTCAACAAAATATATATTTACAAATAATATAACCATGTATATAAAAAATCGTAGGATATTTTCAAAAACTACTGCCATAAATATGTTTAGCAAAGTTACCAAGTACAGAATAGCACAGAATTGATAGGCAAAAATTTATTCCAATTCTGTATACTAGAAACAAACATTCAGGATTTAAAGCTTTTAAATAACACGTGATAATACACCCAGAATATAAAATAACTCGAGATTATTTTTTAACAATCATGGCATTATGTACTAAAAGCCATAACCATTTGCAGAAGTTAAAGAATATCTTAAGAGATGGAGAGATATGCAATTTTCTTGTATTGTCATCTCTATTGTTTCCATAGTCTTTTTCCATAGATTTGGTACAATGCTAATCAAAAACCTGGCAGGCTTTGATGTTTCTTTTGGTGTGTTTTTGGTAGAAACTGGCAAACTGATTTGATTAGCTTGGTTCAAAAGTTGTGGCAAAAACCACAATTACTTTTGCACCAACCTAATAAAATTTATATATAAATATAATGAACTTGAGCTCCCAAAACTGAAAAAAATAAAAAACTACCAAACACAAAAACGTTGGAGTTCCAATACTTATTTAAAATTACAGTAAGACTGTGTGCTATTGGCATAATGATGTTTAAAAACTTCTTGTCCAGTATTTCTTTAGATACTGTTTCTGCATCAGTTTTTTTCTCAATATCTTTAGGGATTCCAAATATGGCCCTTGAGTTTCAACAGAAAGTTTGAAGTATTTACTAAGCCCCTATCAATTGAAATTGAATTTTGAACTCTTTCTTTCCAACATTGGTCAGTTGCTGAAATAGCTAATTTAGATGTTTTAACCTAACTATTACTTTTAGTTGAATCTTTGGAGACATGTTCCACTCCTCTGAATTCAGAAATTAGCCAAGGATTTGATGGGATTTTTGCATGCAAAAAGTTTGGCAATCTCTCTTAGCTCTACACTTTACTCTCCTGCTCCATTTCCAGCTAGTCTTGCAGTGACCTTTGAACTCTGACCTCTAAATTCTCAGCCAGATAAGACTGCTGATTTCTACTTGAGTCTATTCTCTATGGAAGAACGCACTGAGTCTGTCCTCAGATAAGAGCTGATTTCACATGGATCTCACCCACCATGTTTCCTTCTTTCACAGGCCTTTTCCAGACATTTTCTGGCTGCTTTTGGTCTTCTTTAGTGGCTTCAAGCAATTGTTGATTATTTATATTTTGTGTTTGTAACTGTTTTTAGTATTATCTGATACTAGATACTTTGCAACTACCAGAGATACTGTCTATATTAAACTTTTAAAAAGAAATTGATTAATGATAATAGTAGACCCATATTAAAAAGTTTAAATTTTAACTGCTTCACAGCTTGTGGATATGGTGGTGAAGGAGAGCATTTTTTATTAATTTTAAATTTTTGTTGGTATATAGTAGGTGTATATATTTATGGGGTACATAAGATATTTTGATATAGGTATATGATGCTTAATAATCACATAATGGAAAAAGGCATATCCATCCCTTCAACCATTTATCCTTTGTATTACTGTCAAAGTATACTCTTCCAGTGGTTATTTCCAAATGTACAATTAAATAATTATTGATTATAGTCACCGTGTTGTGCTGTCAAATACTTGGTCTTATTTATTCCTTCTAACTATTTTTTTGTAGCCATTAACCTTCCTCATCTGTTACCACCCTCTTCTCAGCCTCTGGAAACCATCCCTCTACTCTCTGTTCAGTTGTTTTGATTTTTATATTCTGCAAATAATGTAAAAATGTTTGTCTCTCTGTGCCTGGCTTATTTCACTTAACATCATGACCACTAGTTCCATCCATGTTGTAGCAAATGAACATGATCTCATTCGTTTTTATGGCCGAATTGTACTCCATTATGAGTATATGCTGCATTTTGTTTTATTCATTCATCTGTTGACGGATACTTAGGTTGCTTCCAAATCTTGGTTATTGTGAACAGCGGTGCAACAAACATGACAGTGCAGAAATCTCTTTTACATGCTGATATTCCTTCTTTGGGGGTAGATATTTAGCTGAGGGATTGCTGGAATATATGGTAACCCTATTTTCACTTTTTGAGGAACCTCTGCGCTGTTCCCCATAGTGGTTGTACTAGTTTACATTTCCACCGGCAGTGTACAAGTGTTCCCCTTTCTCCAAACATCGCTTCAACATTTGTTATTGCCTGTCTTTTGAATAAAAGCCATTTTAACTGGGGTTAGCTGATATCTCATTGTATTTTTGATTTGCATTTCTCTGATAATGGATGATGTTGAGCACCTTTTCATGTGCTTGTCATTTGTATGTCTCCTTTTGAGAAATGTCTATTGAAATATTTTCCCATTTTAAATCAGAACATTAGATTTTTTTCCTTTATAGTTAGTTATTTCAGATTTTTGTGTGTTCTGGTTATTAATCCTTTTTCAGATGGGTAGTTTGCAAATACTTTTTCTCATTTTGTTAGTTGGCTCTTCACTCTGTTGATTGTTTCCTTTGCTGTGCAGAAACATTTTATATTGATGTGATTCCATTTGTTTGTTTTTGCTTTGTTTGCCTGTGCTTTGGGGGATATTACTCAAGAAATGTTTGCCCGGAACAATATCCTGAGAAGTTTCTCCATGAAGGTGTTTATGATTAGCAAATTTGCTAATTTTCTAAAGGTGAGAAAGCTTAAAAAGGATTAATGAAAATCGGATATTTGAGCAAAAGTCTAGCTTAATCAAACAGTAATGGATTCATTCATTAAAACACTGACTATAAGCAGCTTTTTTTAAAAAAAAGCTTATTTAAAAAAAAAAAAAGCTGTCTGCCATTAAGGATCTAAAAATGAAATGTCCCTACAAATGAAAATAGTTTTTTTTTTTCCCTGACGTTTGATTCATATTTTGGCAATCTTGTTTCCAATGAAAACCTTTTTCAAGGTACATCATTAGTCAAGTTTCTAAAATTTCTCTGTAAGTTTTTTTTTTTTTTTTAAGATCTGTTTCCATGAAGAATCTCATAATGCATATAAGCTTGTTTAGGGGTAGAGCTATCATTGATTGGAAGTGAGAGAGTTCCTTTGATCATTGTTTATTGAGTTATTAACATGATTCTTGAAACCAAAAGCAAATATCTAACCAGAGTCTCTCACCATTGCAAAGAGAACTCTTTATTTTATCATGTGTTGGAATGAGATTAGTGTTCAGGTGAGAATTTGTTGTGAGACTTCCATATGTAATGTCCAAATGCAGAATTTCTAGATGGAGGAGTCCCGAGATAAGCTTCTGTGGAAGTTAGTGCATACATGCAGGGGTCCAAGGGAGAAGTAGCATTGATGGGTTAAATAATAGGTTAAAGACTGTAAAAAAAGTACCCGTTTTCTAAAAATGTTATTCTTCATATTTTACATGTGATTGATGAAACTTCAGCTGTTCAAACAAAGGGATAAGTAAAGATAAAGTTGGTAGCTAATTCTACATCTATAAGCCACCCTTTTATACAGTTAATATTGGTAAGAAGCTCCTAAGCTCTAGCCATAAGACTAATATATCTTGGGAGGACAGACAGTTGAGATGTCCCTGAAAAAAACACATAGCATAATCCAGAAGAAAAATTATTATGATCAGACTTGAAAGATTTATGTTGCAATTCTAGTTCTGCAGTTAGCTGGTAAAAGTCATTAACATGGTAAATGTTAACATCTTTTAGGATTTGAGCATATTCATTTTCTTTTGTATTTTTAAATAGGAGGAAATTAGATTGGAAGGTATCTAGAACCCACATCATCTCTGTAATTTTTCAGTAAGCACAAAATAAAATAATAAAAGTACTAGAGATTTATTTAATTTTTTGTTTGTTTGTTTTAGTATTGACAGTCCGAGCAAAGATGAAGCATAAATAGGCTGATTAAAAGGTCAACTCAGACTTTACTTAATAGGGCAGATTAGTGAAAATGTCTCTCGTGTGTGATGAAAAGTTTTTGGCAAATGAAAAAGGAAAGGACTTTTAATGCAAACTGGCCTAATTTTTAAAGGACCTGTGATAGAAGCTTACCTTATAAATGATTGGTTCAAGGATTAACAATGTCAAATTGTGTCTGTCCAACGTGTTCTCTGTTTTTCTGTCGATTAATTAAGTCAAATTTCTGAATGTTTTTATATACCAAACACTGTTTTTAGGGGTTCTTTAAAAAAGTATTAGGCTTAATTCATAATCTCAAACATCTCAAACAAGATAAAATTTGAAAGAAAATGATAACAGCTATTCTAATCTTTATTAACAATGATAATTACTCTATTGGGGGACACATTTCTTTTTTTACATTTTAACATCTCTGAAATTAAAATGGACCATAAAACAAATGATGTCTCAGTGCTGTGTCATAGTTTATTTGGTAGTTTTTCATTTTTCCTTCCATGTGTTACATAAAATAATGATGCATCTTAAAATCAATGGCACATGCATCTTCCTTAAAATATATTTCTAAAATATTAAAAGCAGATAATCTACAAAATGCATGGTGAATTCCCGTTTAGAATTTATTATGAGATCCCTGGCAGGTAGACTCAGATCTGTGATCAGCTTGACCTTATGCTTTCTGCTACTGCTACCCAACAATAAACCTCAGCAGTTCCAGGAAGGAACAAGTGCCTCCATGATTCTGTTTAGATCACTTGATTTTTTTTAGAGTTTAGTACTCAGTGTTCTATATTGGATAGATTAGTATAGAACATGCTCAGTGTTCTATATTGTAATAATTATAATGATTAATGTTTATTAATATAAATATGCTAATAATATGTGTAATATTAATTATTATGTATTAACAATACATAATACATAAACATTAATAATCATTATAATTATTATAGAAATTAGTACTTTTTGAGGATCTAGTAAATGACAGTATGCTAGGCAAAACTGCCAAGATTGCTTTGGTTTATTCCTCATAATAATCTTGTACAATAAATATTATCAATACCTCTACTTTACAAATGAGTGAATGGAGGGATAAAATGTTTAAGTAACCTAACTAAAGTCCCAGAGCAAATGATTAATAGAGCAGGATTCAAAGCCAGGCCTCCTCCCTTAATACTTCATGACACTCCCAGAAATATATAGGGGCAAACAAATACCAGCAATAAAATGATAAAACTGATATAAATTAATTAACAATTAAACTTTTTTCTTCATAAGGAATTTTCAACATAGATTATTGAATCAATAATCCCTCTTGATTTAAAAAAATGAATTATGAGCAGATGCAATTGATATAGTGGAGTTAATGATCTCTAGAAATACCTGAGTAGAAAACGAATGGAAACAAATCTACAATGAAGAAAGAAGACACGTCTCTCAGGGCTTCCAGGAAAGATGGCTCAACTATGAGTGTTCTAATGGAGAAAGTCAACAAAGGGCAAGAAGCCACCAGCTAAGCTCATGTACGTCTTTAAAAGCCTTTTGTTTCCTGAGCTTTTGATGACTCCAGAGAAGGAATTTTCACTGACATGGCATGAAATTGAAAGGACGGAACTCAAAATAGACCACTTGTTCTTTCTGGCAGAGTGTCACATACAAATTCTGTAACTTCTTGTCTTTGTTTAAGATACACATTTAAAAAGAAGGCTTAACACACTGAAAGATACAGAGCAGAAATCTATTGTGCTATTGATTAAACATGTCATTTTTGTTTCTTTTGAAAGTATGAAATTGTTACTTGGATTTGAAAGGAAACCATGAAGCTCTTGATATTTAAAACTGCTAAAAATAATCAGTACTCTTCTGCCAAATGACAGAAAGGTCATAGTTGTGACGCAAACATTAAAATTCCATGCAATTCAGACTTCACAAATGGAAGACTCATTGTAATCAGTGATAAACTTTAATTCATTAAAAAATGTAGGCTAATGTCAAGCAGTCCTCCCCAATCTTTTTTAAAATAATTGTTAAATATAATGGACCTTGACATACAAATCATTCTGTTTGGAAATAAAAAGAATATTTTATGTTATTTGTTAGAATATTTAGCTACATTCCAGTTAAAAAAAAAAAAGAAATTTGGTTTAAATAAGGCAAAGTTAAGTTTACTCTCTGCTCATGAAGCAATTACTTTTTCAGAAGAATTTCCAATTTAAACTATTAATGTATTTGATCTTCAACTTAAGAAACCATAAATAATTTCTAAATATTTAAAACAAGTCTGGATTTCAGTTATACTGAATATATTTCATTCTTGGATTGCATTTAAATGTCTGAATTTATTCTGAAATACATCATCATAGGAGAAAGGTATGATACTTAACAGTATATCTAGTTATTTCACTGTTTGTTTCATATACCTATACATATACATAGTATCATCTGCATAGTAGTCCGTTATAATGCTCTGCAGAATGTCAAAATAAGTAAGATTCTGGTTGACTATATTTTGAGAGAAAGAGAAAATTTTACATGGTCTTGTGCACAGGCGGTAAATGTATTTTTCTGTTCTCATGATTTAAAAGTGAATGCTTCTGATTTTCATTATTGATACATTTTTAGAATTCATTTCCCAGATAATAACTACACAAAGTGTCAGAAGCTATGTGAAGCACTTCAGTAAATATATAATATCTTGTATAACAAATGCAACTAGTGAAAGCACTATATTGGTTTGTGCTAGTCTACCATCATTCACATGATGAAAGTTGCCAAAGCTTGAGGCTTACACCTATACTTTGGTCCATCCTATACTTTGGCCCCTTTTAGCCATGGCTGGAGTTGATGGGATACAGGGCACCAAGTCTCAAGCCTACACACAGCAGGGGGGCCCTGGAACTGGCCCAGGAAACTAGTTTTCCCTCCTAGGCCTTCAAGACTGTGATAGAAGGGGCTGCTGCAAAGTTCTCTGACATGCCTTGGAGATATTTTCCCCAGAAATTGAGTTTTTCTTTTTTACTCCATTGTCAGGCTGCAAATTTTTCAAACGTTTATGCTCTGCTTCTTCTTGAACACTTTGCCAAATAGGAATTTCTTCCACCAGATACCTTAAATGATCTATCTCAAGTTCAATTTCCACAGATCTCTAGGGCAGGGGCAAAGGTCTCTGACATGTCCTGGAGACATTTTCCCCATTGTATTGGTGATTAATATTGAGCTTCTTGTTACTTGTATTAGTTTGTTTTCACATGGATAATAAAAACATACCTGAGACTGAGCAATTTATAGAAGAAGGAGGTTTGTTGAACTTACAGTTCTGTGTAGCTAGAGAAGTCTCAAAATCATGGTGGAAGGTGAAAGGTATGTCTCATATGTTGGCACACAAGAGGAAAGAGCTTGTGCAGGGTAAGTCCCATTTTTCAAAACCATTAGATCTTTTGAGACTTATTTGCTATCATGATAACAGCATGGGAAAAACCTGCCCCATGATTCAATTACCTCTCACCAGGTCCTTCCCACAACACCTGGGAATTCAAGATGAGATTTGGGTAGGGACATAGCCAGATGATATTATTACATATACAAATTTCTGGAACTGGCTTGAATTTCTCCCCAGAAAGTGGGGTTTTCTTTTCTATTGCATTGTCAGACTGCAAATTTCACGAACTTTCATGCTCTGCTTCCTCTTGAATGCTTTGGCACTTAGAAATATCTTCCAGGCCAGGCACAGTGGCTCACGCCTGTAATCCCAGCACTTTGGGAGGCTGAGGTGGGCAGGTCACGAGGTCAGGATATCGGGACCATGGTGAAACCCCATCTCTACTAAAAAATACAAAAATTAGCTGGGTGTGGTGGTGCGTGCCTGTAGCATCCCAGCTACTCGGGAGGCTGAGGCAGGAGAATTGCTTGAACCCAGGAGGCGGAGGTTGCAGTGAGCCAAGATCGCGCCACTGCACTTCAGCCTGGCACCTGGCAACAGAGCAAGACTCTGTCTAAAAAAAAAAAAAAAGAAAAAAAAAAAGAAATATCTTCCACTAGTCTGGTGTGTGCCACGTCCCGTGCTGCACAAGGGTTCAAAGATCTAAGAGGGAATGGTGGGGGATAGAGAAAAACACAGACACAAACATAGAGAAAGCTGGGCCAGACAGTCTGGGAGAATGAGAATGTCAGTCTTTCCAGCTCCGATCTGTCTCTGTGTACTTTATATGTTCACAGAGCATATAGCAGAGTGAGGGTGCAGTTACTTAGAACAGCCTGTGGATATTATTCTCATACTTCAGTTAACATACTTCAGCTAAAAACTGTCTTGCAGCAAGGTCAGTGAAAGCTGGTTATCTCTCTTTAAGCCCATCTCTGTTCTCTCCGATACATACACATTCTCCTATTGTGGTTTCACTTCTCTGAAGTTCCACCAAAGTTCACAGAAGCCTTGCTCCTGTTCCTCCAGAGGGGGCAGGCTACTTTGGCTCCCTACACACTAGATACCCTAAATCATTTGTCTCAAGTTCAAAGTTCCGCAAATCTCTAGGGCAGGGACAAAATGCTTTCACTGTCTTTGCATAGCATGAGTGACATTTACTCCAGTTACCAGCAAGTTCCTCATCTCCATTTGAGACCACCTAAGCTTAGACTTCATTGTCCATATCACTATGACCATTTTGATCAAAGCCATTCAACAGGTCTCTAGGGATGATCTAGACTTTCCCACATCTTCCTGTCTCATGAGCCTTCCAAGTTTCTAGGAAGTTAGAAACATTCCCACATTTTTCTGTCTTCTTCTGAGCCCTCCAAACTGTTTCAACCTCTGTCTGTTACTCAGTTCCAAAGTCAGTTCTGTATTTTCAGGTATCTTTACAGCAGCACCCCACTCTCTGTGGTACTAACTTACTGTATTACTCCATTTCATACTGCTATGAAGAAAGACCCGAGACTGGGTAATTTATAAAGAAAAAGAAGTTTAATGGACTTAACAGTTTTACATGGCTGGGAATGCCTCCTAATTATGGTAGAAGGCAAAGGAGGATAAAAGGCACATCTTACAGGGTACAGGCAAAAGAGAGTGTTCAGAGGCAACTTCCCTTTATAAAACGGTGAAATCTCATGAGTCTTTTTCACTATCACAAGAACAGCATGGAAAATCCTGCCCCTATGATTCAATTACCTCCCACTGAGTGCCTCCCACGACATGTCGGAATTATGGGAGCTACAATTCAAGATGAAATTTGGGTAGGGACACAGCAAGTCATATAAAACTTAAAGAGCTACCACTACCTGATTTCAAGACTTACTGTAATGCTACAGGAATCAAGATAGTGTAGTACTGGTAAAAAGGGAAGCCAAAAAATCAAAGGAACAGAACTGAGAATACAGAAATAGAACAACACATTTATTAAGTTTTCATTTTGGCCAGTGTTTCTAAAGACAAATGAATGGAACATGGATAGTCTTTTCAACAAATTTTGTTGAAGAAATTGATCTTCCATTTACAACAAACCTCAATCATAATTTCTACCATATACAAAAATTAACTCAGAATTGTTTATAGACCGAAATATGACATCAAACTAAAACTTTCATGAAAAAACAAAACATTGTGTCTTGGAGATGGGCAAAGATTTCTTAGACAACACCAAAAGCATGATTAATAAAATTAAAAAGTATTGTATTGGAATTCATCAGAATTAAGAATGCTCTTCGAAATACAATTTAAAGAATGAAAAGATAAATTACAGAGGGGAAAATGTTTCCACAATATGTATTTGATAAATTTTTAAATTCTGCATTATATATGACATTCTGAAAAGGCAACATATATAGGTACAGACAACAGATTAGTGCTTGTCATGGGCTCCAAGTCAGGGGAGGGTTTGTTTACAATGGACAGTGTGAGGAATTGAGAGGCAGTTGATGATTTTCTATGTCTTTATTAATGGTGGTTACATGATATTTTGCATTTTTCAAAACTGGAAGAATCAAAAACGCTAATGGGTACATTTTATTTTTAAGTTTTTCCATATTAAAAAAATAAGAGAGGTGACAAACTACTGGGCTGTAATGTAGCCTACGCAATATTTAATGCCTCTGTCCTCCGCTTCGATATGCTCCTTTACTGGGCCTTTGTAATTGGCAGGTGCAAGCTGAGTTCTGGGAAGTATGCTTGGATTTTGGCCTGGACAAGGCATTTGGATACAGCTTAGATATTGACTTCTGGGTCACAAAAGGGCTGTGAGTCTCTCTGAAGCTTTTCTTTGGGTTTCTACTGGGGAAGCTATATAATATTCTGGCCATGATATGTAAAAAAAAAAAAAAAAAAAAAAAAAAAGTCATGAATTTTGTTCATCATTGTAACTACAGTTTTCATAGAGAGATAATATTTCAGCAACATCATTTTTTAAAATGTCTTTTACTCAGTTAACTACGAAATAAGTATAGAGAGGAACTAAAAAAACAGTTTTCTATGGAATTATATACTAATTAAAATAAAATATGAAATCATCCAAATGTTTAACCACGTTAAAAGGGAGCATTGTGACCCAGAGCATTATTCTTAGAAGTTGCCAGCCTTATAAAGAGCCATCACGGTAAGCAAGTCTAGGGGCAAATAGTTAAAAATGAAATAATTCTAACCATGTACTTCAAGGTGAAATAGATTTTATAGAAAAAGCCATATATGACAAAAATCTAAACTTTCAGAACTAGATTAATTGATGGTAGGCATTACAGAATGATAGCCAATAGAACAGAATTCAAAATCACAAGTGAGTTTTGAAAACACAGCATCTGGCAGAGAGCATCGCCTGTATGACCGTTCACCTGCATCATATTCTCATTGTGGGTTTCAGGGTCTTTTTCTCTACCCCTTCCTTAAATTTGAGGTTGTTTGCTGCAGTGAAACTAGTGGTACATTTCATGAGACAAGGATCTCTTTTTCATTTTGCAGTATCAGAAAGTACCCATGAATGACCTCATAAATACTTGTGTATGAAAAAATTTTTGTGAAACCCACAAAAGTAATAGTGACAAATTATTAACCAAGAGATTTTCCTCTTACCTCATAATTCTATAGCATGAACATGATAGTAAGTTTCTGACATAGTCTGGCTCTGTTTTCCTACCCAAATCTCACCTTGAATTGTAATCCTGATAATCCCCATGTGTCAAGGTCAGGACTAGATGGAGGCAATTGGATCATGGGAGCAGTTTCCCCCATGGTATTCTCATGATAGTGAGTGAGTTTCACGAGATCTGATGGTTTCACAAACATCTGGCATTTCCCCTGCTGGCACTCACTTCATTCTGCCATCCTGTGAAGAAGGTGTCTTTCTTCCCCTTCATTCCACTATGTCTGAGGCCTTCCAAGCCATGTGTAACTGTAAGCCAATCAAAACTCATTCCTTTATAAATTACCCAGTCTCAGGCATTTCCATATAGCAATGTGAGAACAAGCTAATATAGTTACCTTCAGGAATGATTCAGCCTTCAAACAAATGTACTGCTGAACATCCAGACCATCAAAACAGACATATAAACAGGCAACGAAAATCTGATGAAAGATATTTTTCTTTCTTCAAAGTTAGTTGGGAATTATCACTAATTTTTAGTTTAGGAAATTGTTATCATTCAAGTGATTATACTTTAGTTCAGTAGAAAATTTTCAGAATTGTAACTTTCAGGAGAAATTGATTTAATATTTTAAACATTATTTATCAATTTTAATAAAATAATTTTAACACATATATTTTAGATTTTTTAATATTTCTACTTCATACAAAAAAAATGTAATCCTACTTTCTTAGGTATAAAAAATTAGGATGCGTGGAGATTAAAGTGAGCTGAGATTGTGCCACTGCACTCCAGCCTGACGCCCGGTGACAGAGCAAGACTGTGTCTCAAAAAAAAAAGGATAAAAAATAGGACCAACATTGCTGAGAGACCAGTACAAGGAATCATCTTCTGGGTATAGATTTATTCATTTTAATCAGGAGAAGAAAGCATGCTTTTGATATTTTTATCAGATAGTTTATATTTACATTTGTTTTGCTAGTGTGCAAACAACAAATTTACCAGGAGTTTTATGGAATGTTTGTTCTTTTCTTCAATGATAAATCAGTAATCTTTGAAAGTTAGAATTTATTTTAATATTCGTGACATTTCATTTTACAATACTAACAAATAGTCGTTTTCTCAAAATGTATTTTCTGATGGTAGTCTATTTTTCTGTTATCTTGCTCTTTAGAAGATCAGTAATATTTGAAGATTATGTTTTCAAGCCATAGAGCAGATCATGGGATAAGTTTGCATTTGGACTGGTGAACTATTGCCTATGCAGTTGGTTTTAAAAAAAGAAGCTTGATAAAATCATCTTCAAAAATCTAAAAAAGGAAAGAAATGGAAAAGAAAATGTCAGATTGACATTTATGTTTTAATTTTGAATACTTCAATTATCTTTCACTTCATATAAGCATGTCATTTTACATTTCCCATCATTATATTTCAACACAAGAAGTATTAATTTGTTCTTCCAGAATATCTATATACATTGAATTTCATTCTGAAAACAATTTGTGTATAAGTAGTTGCCTGATGTCTTAGAACTCCTGCTTAAAAAATCTGTCATTTTTTTAATGGCATATGCCATTTCCAACAGAAAAAAATCTGAATTTTAAATATATACAGGGATGTAAAGACTGTAAAATAGAGAAAAACATATCAACTGGATTTCTAATTTGTATTTATCTGTAAGATAACTTTAGCAAAGCTTTATTTTCCTCTTGTAGTTTTAATTAAAAAATATATGAATTAAAACTGCTATTTTCAACTATAGTAGCAGAGAACTTATATACTGTTTGTAAGATGCTAACAGGCATAGATTTTAAAATATTTTGACATATTTTAATATTTTGATAATTTGATAATATTTTGCATAATTAACCTATATGAGGCAAAATCTGAGAGAAACAGACAAATCCAAAATACAGTTGGAGCCCTCCAAACGTCTCTGTTAGCAATTAATAGGATCAGCAGATTAAAAACAGTAAGGGCAAAGATAACCTAAAGAGCACTATCAATTAATTTCATCTAATTGATATTTTTAGGATACTTCATCCACCAACAACTGAATATTAGTTCTTAAGCTCACATCAAATATTCACCAAGAAAAATCACATCTGAGCCATACAAAAACACTTAAAAATAATAATTTTTAAAATAATAGAAATCAAAGTATGTTCTTAGACCTCTAGGAAATTAAGCTAGAAATTTATAACAAAAAGGTAGCTGGAGAACCCTCAAATATTTGAAAATTAAACAACACATTTTTAATAACTCATAAGTCACAAAAGAGGATGCAAGAGATTTTTTGGAAATTTTGAACTAAATAAAATACTATCAAAATGTGTGGAATGCAGAGAAATCCGTGCTTAAAGGGAAATTTATAACATGGAGTGTGTACTTTAGAAAAGAACATATTTCTAATATCAGTAACCTGTAGCTTCCACCTCAGGAAGCTAGAGAATGAAAAACAACCCTAAAGCAAGAAATAAATATTAAACAGAGTAGAAAACAAGGAAATCAATACTAAAAAACAATAGATAAACTAAACGAAAAGCTAGTTTTTTGAAAAGATCAATAATATTGATAGACCTCTAGCCAGGCTAACCCCCACAAAAAAAAAAAAAAAAAAAGAAAAACTCTCCAAACAAAAAAGTGAGAGAGGTAGTAAAAATTACTAATGTGAGAAATGAGAGCAAAGTCATTATTACAAATCACATGGACAGTAAAATTGTACTAAAAGAATATTATGAACAACTGTAGGCTTACAGATTTGATAAATTAAATGAAAATGGATTAATTCCTTGAAAGACACAAACTACTAAAACTTATGCAAGGAAAAATAGCTGAAGTAGCTACAGTACGCTAGTGTGTTCCTGGTAAAATAATAGACATATAGATCTATGGGCCAAAACTGAGAGCTCAGAAGTAGACCCACATATATATAGTCAGCTTATTTTTCTTAATTACAAAGACAATTCAATAGAGAAAAGATCATTTTAAATCATTGGTGCTGGAATGACTGGAAATACAAATGTGAAAAATTAAATCTGAAGACAAATGTTAAGACTTTTAAAATTACTTGTAGAACTAAAAGCAAAATGCTAAACTATAAAACTTCTAGGTAAGAACATATAAAAATATTTATGATATAGTTTTTGGTGATGAGTTTTAGATACAAACTTAAGCATAAATCATGACAGGAAAAAATACGTTGGACTTTAATAAATTTAAAAACTTTTGTACCATGAAAGATACTGGTAAGAGAATGAAAAATCAAGACAAAGAATGAGAAAAATATTTGCAACATATACATCCAAGTGGACTTACATTCAAAATATACAAAAAACTCTTAAAATAATAACAAACATACATGGGCAAATAATCTGAACAGACACCACATTCAGAAACAAATATATAGACAGATGGAAAATAAGCATATGACAAAAATATTTAATTATCATTTTTCACTATGAAAATGAGAAATTCAAACAAAAAAGAGATTCAACCGCGTACCTATTAGAATGTCCAAAAGGGCAAACCTGATACTACCAATTGCTAACGAAGTTGAAGAGTAACACTTTTCACCTAATGCACATGGGAATACAAATTGGCTTAGCCACTTTTGAGGACAGTTGGAAATTTCTTACAAAAATAAACAAAATCTTATGCTCCAGCAGTCACTGTCCTAGGTATTTACTCAATTAACAGAAAAATGTATGTTTACATAAAATCCAACATGCAAAATTGTATTGCAGCTTTATTCATGATTGTCCAAAACTGGGAGCAATAAAGATGTCCTTCAATTGAGAAATACATAAATAAGCTGTGATACATTCATACAATGGAATACTATTTAATAATGAAAAGAATGAACGATCAAGCCATGCAACAATATGAATGAATATTAAATGCATATTGCTGAGTGAAAGAAGCCAATCTGAAAAGGCTGCATAGTATATAACTCAATTTACATACATAATGTGAAAGGTAAAACGTTAGAGATAATGAACAGATCAGTGGTTTCCTTGGGTTCAGTTGCAGGGGGAGTCTTGTAAAAGTAAAGTATAAGGAATTGTTTTAGAACTGTGAAAATATTCTGTATGGTACTATAATAGTGATATACAACACTAGACATTTGTAGAAATTCATATATCTTTATAGAATGAAGTTAACTTTAATGCATGCAAATTCAAAGAAAAAACAATTAGGAAGCCAGGAAATTCCTGTGTAGAACACACACTCTCACAATATAATCTAATTGTATTAAAATATATTTGATATATTTTAATACAACCTCTTTGAAGGGAGTGTGAGAAAGATAATAATAACCTAAGTAACTTTGAAAATGAATGAGGAGTATACGAATAAAGACAGAAAAATCCTACATAAACATTTTACTCTTTTTGATAAGGTTGTTTCTCATAACAATTTCTGAAACCACTCTCCATGTATACCAGAATTGAACAATTAAGTAAATGAATGTGGGATAGTACAAGTTATACCTTCTCACTGATGATGGAAGGTTTTAGATAAGAAGGGGAGAGGGCTTGAACGATCTGTTTGGTGATGGAATAGAGATAGACAAATCAGTACAAAGTCATGTTTAGCATAAAATAGATACGGAGGATAACATATAAAAATACTTCTACATGTATACATAGTACACATGCATATTATAGACTGAATGTTGAAATATAGTCCCCAATGTGATGGTATATGGAGTGAGGCTTTGGGGAAGTGATTAGGTCAAGTGATGTAGATCATAAGGGTAGAGCCCTTACTTATGAATGGGGTTAATGCCCTTATAAGAAGAGGTCAGAGAGCTAGGTTTCTACTTTTTTGCCGTTTGAGAGTACATGCAGATAACAGCCATCTGCAACCTGAAAGAGGGCTTTCACTAGAACCTAGCCATACTGGTACCATGACCTTGGAACACTAGTCTTCAAAACTGTGAAAAATAAATTTCTGTTGTTGATTAAGTCAACCAGTTTATGGTATTCAATATAGAAGCCTGTGCTTACCAGGACAATGCATCTATTTCCTTGTTCTGTCAACTTAAAAAGGCTTGAAGAAATGTTTCCCCGATAGCAATAAGAACACCTAGCAACTGCACTCCGTATATACATAGACTGCATATACTGACTTACGTTCAGAAAGTACAATATGGAAAGTGGAGAAAAGAGTAACTTGACAGTAGAGAAACCTGACAAACACTACATCAGCCAAGAAATCAAGGTCCACATCAGCCGTAATGTCATGTTGTTAGTATCCCTTGATATAATGTGATCAGAGTGTCACATTAGCTCTGTACTTTACGTCTTTCTCCTAAAACCCAACAGCCTTTGTGTAATCGTGAGACAGTTAAGGGAGAGTCTGTAAAATATGTGACCAGTACTCCTCAAAAGTGTCAATCAAAAACAAAGTGTGGGACGCTATCACAGTCAAGTGAATCCTAAGGAGACATGATGATTAAGTGTGATGAAGGATCCTTGATGGCCTGTAAGAGAAAAAAGACATTAGGTGAAACAAACAAAAAAAAATCTAAATAAAATGTTCACTTTAGTTATTGTGCATCAATATTAGTTCATTAATTGTGACAAATGTACCATGCTAATGTAAGATATTACTTTAAAATGGAGGAAACTGGATGTAGCTATATAGAATATCCCTATACTATCATCGCAACTTTTTTGGTAAATCTGAAACTTTTAAAATTTAAAAGTTCATTTATAAAGGAATTAAAGAAGAAATGGTTCAACATGATTAGTCACTAGAAAAATGCAAATTAAGATCATGATTAGGTGTCATTAACACACATAAGAAGAGCTAAAATAAAATACAGTGACATTATCAAATGTCACGGTGGCTTCGGAGAAACTAGATATCTCATATTTGATGAAGAGATATGAAATGGTACAGACATTTTGGAAAATAGTTTGACAGTTTCTTAAAAACTGAATACACAGTTTTTATATGCCACAGAAGTTGCAATCCCAACATAATTAAATCACCATAATTAAATCACTATATAATTAAAATCACTATTGCTCCTAGTGTAAAAACCTGTACAGCATGTTATTGTACTGAATATGGTAGGCAGCTATTACATAATCATAAATATTTATGTATCTAAACACAGCTAAACACACAAAAGGTACAGTTAAAATATGGTACTACAACCATATGGACCCACTGTTACATAGATGGTTCATAACTGACTGAAATGTCATAATGTGGCACATGACGGTATTTTAGCTGTTCTTTCTAGCTGTCCCATATATAAAATGCCTATAATGGTATATTTAATTCAAACATTTAAATAGTATCTGTTGGTTATATAAATATTGTTTATTGTTGGCCATGTACTGTGTTATGATGTTTCCATTATTCATTTTTTGTGTGTTCTTCATGGAGTTAATACCTACTCATTTAAAATTACTTTGCTGTATTGATAACTAGAGTGAGCAATGTATTAGTATTATCTTTCATAGGCTTTGATATAATTTACCAGTAGTGAAATCTCTTAGATTATTGACTACTTTAATTTTTCCCTTCAGAGAGCATCCCATCTCAGCTCTCTCTCTTCTTACTCAGATTGGATTTGTTTCATAGTTATAAAGGCCTGAAATTTTCTTTCACATTTTTGCTAAAAATTTATTAACCTTTTTCATTTGATACCTGTGATTTGGATCATACATTTTTCATTCTTGCTTATTCCATTATTTTGCAGGGATACATTCTCACTGGGTTTCCCAGGAAAGGGTGAATAAGAGAAATAATTTTGTAGATCATTTACATGTAAAGACAGTCTCCTCACCCTTAATTGTTTAGCTGGGTATAGAATCTAGGTGTTCTTGAGATTTCAGCTGTTGCTATTGAGAACCATAATAGCATTCTGATGCATGATCTTCTGTATAGAATCTGTTTTTCCACCCATTCTTCTGCCTTTCTGGGTATTTCATAATGATACAATATAATAATGATCTTCTTACAAAGAATTTTTTACCAATTCCTTTCTTTCTAACTCACATGTCACCCTTTCTTTAGGAAACAGGATCTCAGATTTATTATTATCATTATTTTATTTGTAAACATTTAAAGGGTACACGTGTAGTTTGGTTACATAGATACATTGCATAGTTGTGTGGTCTGGGATTTTAGTGTAACCATCACACCTGAATAACGTACATTTGCATTCATTAAGTAATTTCTTATCCCTCACCCTCCTCCCATCATCCCACTATTAGTCCCCAATGGCTATTATTCCATATTATATGTCTATGTATACACATTATTTAGCTCCAACTTATATGTGAGAATGTGTGGTATTTGACATTCCATTTGAGTTGTTTAAGATAATTGCTTACAGTTTCATCCATGTTGCTGCAAAAGACATGACTGTATTCATTTTTATGGCAGAATAGGATTCTTGTGTGTGTGTGTGTGTGTGTGTGTGTGTATTTACAAATTTTCTTTATCCCATCATACGTTGATAGGTAGATTCTATATCTTTGCTACTGTAAATAATGTTGCAATAAGCACACAAATGCAGGTATCTTTTTGATATAGTGATTTTGTTTTCCTTTGGATAGATACAGTTATGGGATTACTGGATCAAATGGTAGTTCTTTTTTTTAGTTCTCTGAGAAATCTTCATGCTGTTTTCTATAGAAGTTTATTCCCAAAAAGTATATATGTGTTCCCTTTTTGTCTGCATCCTTGTCAAAATCATTTTTTTTGTTTTTAAAAATAGACATTCTGCCTGTTGCATGATGGCTCATTGTGGTTTTAATTTGCCTTTTTATAATTAATGATGTTGAGTATTTTAATATGTATGTATTCTTTTGAGAAATGCCTTTTTGTGTCCTTCATCCACTTTTTAATGTGGTTATTTTGTTGTGGTTCTTGTTACTAAGTTGTTTGAGTTTCTTGGAAGTTCTGGACGTCATGCCCTATGTGAGATTCATAGTTTGCAAATATTTTGTTCCATTCTGCAGGTTATCTGTTGGCTCTGTTGATTATTTTTTGCTTGCTATGCAGAATTTTTTTTAGTTTAATAAGTCATATTTGTCTATTTTTATTTTTGTTGCTTGTGCCTTCAAGGTCTTAGTCATGAATTATTTGCCTAGGCCAATGTCTAAAAAGTTTTTCCTAGGTTTTCTTCTACTATCTTAATAGTTTCAGGTCTTATATATAAGTCTCTGATATATCATTTGTTGATTTTTGTATATGATGAGAGATAGGTATCTACTTTCATTCTTCTGCATATAGCAATCCAATTCTCTCAGCACTGTTTATTGAATAGGATATTCTTGCCCCACTGTATATTTTTGTTGCTTTTGTCAAAGTTCTATTAGCTGTAGATATGTGGCTTTATTTCTTAGTTCATTCTATTCCATTAATCTATGTGCCAATCTATGTCTTCCAGTACCATGCTGTTTTGGTTACTATAGCCTTGAGTAATTTCAGGTCAGGTAATGTCATGCCCCTAGCTTTGTTCTTTTGCTCAGAATTACTCTGGATATTTAGTTTAGGCTCTTTTTTCGTTCCATATAGATTTTAGGATTTTTTTTTGTGTGCTATGAAAATCATATTGGTAATTAGAAAAAATTGCATTGAATCTGTAAATTATATTGGACAGTATGGTCACTTTAATGCAATTTATTCTTCTGATCAATGAACATGGGATATTTTCCCATTTGTTGGTGTCATCTACAATTTCTTTCATCAGTGTTTTGTAGATTCCCCTGTAGAAAGCTCTCTTCTTCTTGGTTAAATATCTTCATACGTATTTTATTTATGTATGTATGTATTTATTTAGTAGCTATTGTAGATGGGATTGCCTGATTTGGCTCTGAGCTTGATTGTTATTGGTACATGGAAATGCCACTGAATTTTGTACAATGATTTTGTATCCTGAAACATTACTAAATTCATTTGCCATGTCTGAGAGTTTTTTTTTGGAGAAGTATTTAGGGTTGGCAGGTATAAGAACATACTATCAGCAAACAAGTTTTTGTGGAGTTTCATAGCATAAATAGACTTACTGCTTGTTAATATCCCTTTTGTAGTGGCTTGAAACTATTTGCTCCATTTGGTAAAAAATTCACCAGCTTTCTCTAGCTCTCAAATTATTGACATGTCTTGTCCTTTATTATTTGTTCTCTTCTTCTTTCATCCTTAGATAATTACAACTTTTTTTCTCATTCAAATGTGACTCAATAAGGGAGGTGACATGAGTGTACACATTCCATCTGTTATCTTAAGTGCAAGTTAATTCAACAACTCTTAAATTTATTTTATTAACATAATTCCTGTAAGACATTTGATTCAGCTATTTTTTCTATTCAATAGATTTTAAAATTTTTCATTTTGCCTTTGTTTTAAATAAACTGGCTATACATATAAGCCTTTAATATATGAGCAATGTATTTACCGGCATGTGTGGTAGTTGTAATTAATCTAATAAGACATGCAATAATCTGTTTTGAAAAATCAGTTATCTTAGTAAACTAAAAACTTACTGAAAATCATTTTATTTTTTGCTTGAAATCTTCCTGAATTCAGTGCCACTTACTTTTCATCTTAAAGGGAATTATGTTTACTGAACGAATATTCTTTTAGCTATTGCTGATGATCTTCATTCAGCAAATCCAGTTGATTTACTCAGTAGCAAGAATAAAATTTCAGGTGCTGTGGAGACATGTAGGATGGGATGCTATGAATATATATATATAAAACATCACCATTAAGTTGATACTTTTTCTCCTGCCTTTGTTGTCTACATTTATAGCTGTAATGCTAATTTTACCTCTCCTCAGCTGCTTAGGAAATCCTCTATGATTTACTACAGTCTATAAACTAAAGAAAAATAAAATTTCCAGTCAAAACACTTACTTTACTAAAAAATTGAAGTCTATTACTGTGATACTAAGGACTCATGTCTCTAAGTAGTTTAAATAAAATAATAGGTTATATAGCAGATGTTTTCCTCAGAGCTTTTTTTTTCCTGCACTTCTCCTGGGTTTCCAGATGGGTCTTAATTGTTTTGCAATAGAGTTTTCTTCTGGTTATTATAGTTCTCAGCAAATATTCATTGAATTAAGATTGAAGGACTCTCCTTAATTGATAACAAAGTAAAATCTTTTAAGTTGGTTGAATAATTTATAGAATATTTACTAAGAAATACTAGTAAAAAGCATAGTCTGTGAGGTTAGACTCCTTTCTCAGCTTCACTTCATACTGGCCAGGTGGCTTGGGCCAAGGAATTTAACTTTTATAAGCGTTGGCTCTCTCATTTTAAAAATAAAGATAATAATTTCTTTTTCACAGGGTTTTAGTAAAGATTAAATCAAATAGTCCAAAGCTCATTGCTACCCATGGGCTAATATCTCCATAATCATTAGTTGTTACCATATTCTTCTTTTATGTTAAGTATTGAACTAGGTATTGGTGATGAGCAAAACAGCCAATGACTAGAAGCATGAGACATGATTAGTCCTTGGTTAGAGGATGGCAGTAAATGCACATGGTTTGTCTACAGACTGGTCTAGATCTGTGATCTGGTTTTACTGCTATCTGTTATTGTTGGCAGTTATTTAACATCTCAAAGTTTCAGTTTTCTCAATTATAAAATGGTTATTCTAACAATACCTTCATTTGGTTGTCACGACAATTGTGTAAGAAAATGACCATAACATGAGTAATGTAGTCTGTTTCACAAAGAAGTGCATAATCACGTCAATATGACATTAATATTTATTCCTGAAACAACATGCAAAATTTTAATCAATAGTTTGTATTATACCATTATTCATCATTTAAGAATGATACATACATATAAAAATTGAAATTTTATACACATTTTGTGGACCACATAACATAATTAAAAGCATGCTTTAATTATAGTCTGGTCTTTAAGTCACATCTTCTGAAAACTGTTTCCATGAACCGGAGGTGGGGGATGGTTTGAATAATACAGTGGTATTCTATTTTAGGCACCAACTCAAGAGGATTGTATCTCTTAGGGAAAAAAAAACATTTAGAAAGTTTTAGTGTGGATTCTGTTCTTTCTGTGAGTTGTAAATTTTGTTTTCTTTTCTAACAGGAAGTAGAAACTCTCCATCCAGTCTTTCTTATCCCAGCTCTTCTGAATGTGAATGTCCAAATTAGTCAGTAGGAACATAGTGAAATTAGCAAATAGCTTTCATTATCCCTGTGAATAGTAACAATCCAAATTTTGCTGTTTAATTTCTGAATGAAAACAAGTGTTACTTTTTATAGAATAAATAATGTGAAACTATTGCTTGCATCTCTTCCTCTACAAGTAAATATGACCAACATTTATGCATAGCTTTTGGCATGGTATCAACGTAACAAACAATTCAGTGCATTTGATTTTTTAAGAAACTTAATCAGATTAATTATACCACATTTTGAAAACCAGACAATTTGTTAATTTAAATTTTCATTTTTTATAGCACATTTTTATGACATTACATAGACTGAAGCCTATTAGAAATAATCATGTCCATTATTTATGGTACGTTTTAATCAAACTTAACAACAAAAGAACATTTCATTGAGGATGAAAACTATTTTTACTTTCCATGTCCATACCATATGATTTAGTTGTGATGATTCTACCAAATAATTCAGAACTTAATCATATAACTGGAAAAATTTTAAACATTCTAAATTCTATCAATTTCTCACTTAGAGAAATAATTTATATTAATTCTTATAATGAAAAGAAACACAAAAATAACACTGAGGTGGGAGTCAGAGACATCTCCAACCGATATTAAATAGGAATTTGTGAATAAATACTCTATTAAAAATCTGAAAAAAGACAGCAATAGGGAAAAAGAGTAAATTATTTACAAATTATCCAAAGGATACTGGAAGAATATGAAAAAATTTACGCTTTCCCTTATATTGTCTTCAATATTTTTGACATAGCTACTGATTTGTCAAGTTTTGGCAAATAGCAAGTTTTCCCAAATAGCAAGTGAGGATTACACAAACTACATTTGTAATGTATTGTAACTTTTGAAAACTTTCAGTGTGAAAAGTAATTGCTGTATGCAAAAATCAATGAAGTAAATGTAAAGATCATCGTTGAATTCTCTTATTTTACAGATGAACAAACAGGCTAGTGAGGTTAATTGAAGTCCTGGAGTACATCCTGTGAGTTACTTGCTGAGCTAGAAATAGAACCCGTCTATGTGTTCAAGTTCCTTCATGCTTCACATCACTGGGCCACTCTATATCAAAATATTTCCATTCTCTGATTTGTCAACAAAATTTAAAAATATTATCTATGAATATATTTTCTTTATAGCAAAACTTTTTAAAGAAATTGGCTAGACCAATGATCTCTCAACTAGGATGGACAAAACCCAGAAGTTGTGCAGTGAACTGTGTAGTAAACTGGTCACACAGTGCAAGAGAAAATACTGTAACTTCTACTTACATTTACTGCTATCTTCAGATAAAGAATTAAAGTTCTCAAACCATGTACGTTAGCGTATATGTTAAGTGACAATTCCTGTTAGTATGCACTTTAGTATATTTCAACACATCACCATTAACTAAACATGACACGAATGGAGAAGGGTTGAAAAATATTACTGCAGAAAACTATAGATCGATGTTTATAGTCGTAAGGTAAGCATGAAAAAACAATCAGACTAAAGTACAATTAAAAAAAAACACACCATCAGAAAATGGCGGAGAGGATACTTTTAACCCTTAAAGTCCTAAAGCTATTTGTCAGTCCTATAATATGATGAAAGATGAAAAGAAATTAACTACAGTAAGCAAGGTATTTGAAACCACAAAACCAAACACTTTGTCCTAGGAAATGTTTGAACACGTAATACATATTGATTTATTTGGTCTTTTTCTCTATAGGATAGATATGACTATTTTCTTACATGTAACTTGTGATGGAACTGAATCACAAAGATTTTCATTAGTTTTCCAAGGTCACATAGCTATTCTTCCTTGAAGACTGTCTGGAAGATTTTGGAAGTATCATATTAATAGAGTAGTACATTAATATTTGTATAAAAGAGTTACATAAATCTAAGGCACACAGATTGACCCTGTGTTTATGGTCTATAGAAATAAAAAATGAAAACAGCCTATTCTGTTCTTGGAATTTAATATATAGATTTATTTGCAAAACTATGAAATGATCATATACACGTTTATCCATTGCAGTATTTTTTGTAATGGGAAAATTTGGGAATAACCCAACTGTCCGTCATTTGGGGATTAAGCAAATTGCAGCAAAAACAACAAGAAAAAGACCGCTATACAAAAGAATTAGGACATGCACATGTAGATCCAGTGTTAATATTTCTATCTTGATAATGAAAAGTAGTATACAAAACAATGTCTGTAATAGGCTGTTTTTTTCAGTAAAATGATGCAAAATAATATATGTTTACATTTCACTGTGCATTCATAAAGACACTATGGAGGTTAAACAAACAAAAAAGGCAGGAGAGGATCAGTGTTCACTTTAGGATTGAGGAACAGGGATGACTAAATGAAATGGAAAATGGATTTTCACTTTATATTTTTGGGTTATTAAACCATGGTCTTATTCTGCTTCCTCAAAATTAAATTAATTTAAAATTTAAAAAGCATTAAAACTATTGTATAATAAATGATCACATCAGCTAAGATAAAAAAGCATTAGAAATTAATTTGCCAAGGTAAAATAATTACGAATGAGAGATATGAAATATAAATGATCTTTTCATGTATTGGCTGTCTTCTGTCAGTCCCTCTCATTACTCAGCACAGAATTTATTTTTACCTTTTGTTACATTTTGTTTCATAAATTTAACTACATTAACTTTTTATCTAAACATACCAAGGACTATTCATAAATTTCTTCTATTCTTAATAAATCGTACACCAACATGCATCTCTTGACTTTAATAGACAAGAATAAAAGATCCTGATGTTTGGGAATATTGGCCATTTCTACAACTTATGAGATGTATAGACTTGGATAGGATTCTTAACTTCTCTTGTACTCTTTCTTCAGGTGTGAAATGAGAGAAAATGATTATCCCCTTTATTTCATTTCTTAATGAGATATTGTAGGTAAAGCCTCTAACACCTCTTGGGGATTCAACAAATATTAATGGCTTCCCTTTTGCTCTTCATAAATAAAGTGATATTCCAGAAACAAAAGAGAACTTCCAATTGACAGATGAAGACATAGTTCATAGAGAAGGTGACATTTACTCTGAAGCTTAGAGCAGAAGTATAAGTTAGACTTGTGAAAATATAGGAAGAGAAATTCTGAGAAGAAAAAACAAGAGCAAATGAACTAATTTAAAGTGTTAGAAGAAAAAGATATGTAAGAAGTACACCTTTATATCAGTTTGCAAGAACCATAATATACATAAAATCGGACATTAGAAGGCAGCATTTTTAAGATATTGAAATTCTCACTAAGAAATTTGAACCTATATTTATTCAGAACAAATAGCTGTTAAGGGGTTTTGTATGACATAAACAGGAGAGTGATTTATGAAGAAAAATTCAGCAACAGAGTGTGTCTAGAGTAGAAACGACTTGTGTAGAGAGATACTAATTACAAGTTTTTAGGAAGAATCATGAGAGAAATAAGAAGCATGGATTTGAAGAACTGTGGTAAAAGTGATAGGGTAATGACTAGCAGAGATACTATGAAGGAAGCACTGTAGGAAACTTACCTACCATAAAAGATTAAAAATGACATAGGTATGCATACATAGAAATGTAACAGCGCATTACGACTTTGTGGCCCTGCCCAGTCACTACTTATTTTTCTTTTAGGTGTTGTATTTAATGATATGTGGTGAATGCTCTAGTAGTCTTGCACAAGTAGTATTTCAAGGAGGTAACATTATATATATATATAAATTCATATATATGTAAATTTAACTTTATATATAAAATGTTGTTAAGATAAATTTCTATATATGACACCTTAATTCAGTCCCTAGCTGTTTTAATAAGAACAGTTGTTATTAGTGGTAATATTAGTATCATTACTTTCAACAATATTTGGAAGAAGTGAGTAAATAACATTATATAGTATCTTCATTATTTTCCTATGGCTACTATAACAAACTACCATAAACTTAGTGGCTTAAGACAGCACAAATTTACTATATCAAAGTTCTAGAGGTCAGTATCTAAAATGGGTCTCACTGGGCTAAAATCAACATGTCAGCAAGACCATTCTTCTTGGAGGCTTTAGGACATGATTTTCCAGCCTCCAGGGGCTGCCTGCCCTTTGCTCAGGGCTCTTCCATCTTCAAAGCTAGTAGTGACCACTGGGGTCTTTGTCACACCTCATGTCTCATACTCTCTCTTCTGCCTCCTCCTTCCTCTAACAGGAATGCTTGTGACCACACTAGACCCCACCAGATAATTCAGAAAAACCTCCTATCTCAAGGTCAGTTTCTTAGGAATCTTAACCGTATTTGGAACCTTAATTCTCTTTTGACGTACAATTTGACATATTCACACATAATGGGGATTAGGATGCAGGCACCTTTTGGGGGACATTATTCTTTCTACCACAGTACTCAACCTAGGATTTTTCAATATATGCATTCCAGAGTTTTCCTGTAGAAAACTGCCATAGAGAAATGGCAGAGACCAAAATCACAGGAAACCAGCTTGGAAGTTGGACAGAGCTATTTTTTCACAAAGTTGCTGAACACTGCTGACATTTATTAGTTTTATTCACCTTCACTTGCCCAACAGCCTGAGCCTTGCTGAGTTCTTTGCAGTCTTGTATTTGTATTTATGATATTCTTTCTCACACTTAGTGTTTGACGATCCTTTCACTTGGCAAACTAATTAATCCCTCCAAAATCTCCATCATCATAGCACTTTACATGTTCATTTATGTACATATTTCAACTCTTTCTAACCCTAGATAAGGAATTTCTTCAAAACAACAACAACAAAAACTTGCCATGGAATTTATTCCCTTGTTGTTTTACTCCTTTATTCAGTTATCCAGTGATTTTTAGTCACTGGTGGATTGTTTTTCCATAAGCATTGCAGGGCTTATTTCACATTATTCCTGAGCACAGACCATTCTTAAAAGCAAAGAGAGTTATCCTATTATTTTCCATAGTGTAAATTTCCTGTGCATTTTCTCTGCCTGGAATGTCTTATGCAGATCCAATTCTGCATATTCTAAAAAGTCCAACTTGAGCCAAACTGGCCTAATAACCAAGCACCTCTTAGTTATTTTTATTAGAGACTATTGGCCCTAACTCTTAATTGGCATTTATGCTTGATATTGCATTGAGACACCATTGACATTTTAAAAAATTTAGCTTGAATTTTTAACTTTGATTTATTTGCAGCATTTCTCCAATAATGTAAAAACTTCACAGGAATTTCTTGTGACTCCCATAACAACAAACATTCAAGCCTTGAATTATAAAAAAGGTATGTTTTATAGTCTTCTATTTTTTTTTTTGTAGGACATTTCCATTATCAACAAATTTCATTTAGAAGAGATTCCATAGAATCTTTCATTCTGTCAGATGGATGCATATTCTATTAGCAATGAATATTAATTGATTGACAGTGTTCAATAAGCATTTTCTCCAATATTTTTATAATCTTGTTAAATTATAGGCAAAAATAATACATTTTGAAATTTTAAAAGTAAACATTCACTCTTAGATAATTTAGATATTATATGATGAAAATATGTATTTCAGTTAAAAACAATAATCCTATGTCATATACCATCCTAACTTTTTTATTTTAATATGTTTTTATCACCGCTTGTATCCTCTTATATATCTTGGATTTATTTTCTTCCTGTTATAAAATATTTTATATTATTTCCTACAGGTTGTGCATGAGGTTAGCCTTCTAAGTAATTATATGTGTATTTTACTCTAAATTTTGAAATAATACTTTTGATGGGTATAAAATTATGATGTCATTTTCTCTCAGCATTACAAATATATTGCTCTATTACCTTTTTGTATTCAGTATTATTAATAAAAATAAACTATCAATTTGAATGGCATTTCTTTGTATATTATCTACCTTCTCCTCTGGTAAATTTTAGATTTCTTACATTATCTCTTATTTTCAAAAATGTCAGCAAAAGTGTCTACCTGTGGTTGTTTAAATCCAGAGATATTAGTTCATCATTTCAATAAGAAAGCTATAACTTTCTTCAGATCTGAGAAGTTCTGATCACTGTATTTCAATAGTTCTTCCCTCCAGTTGATCCAGTCTTCACTTCTTGCCATTACTATTAATAAATATTGAAACTTCCAGTTCTTATTCTCCACATGTCTTCACACTTTAAAGTCTTTTTTGACTCTTTGGACAGCAATCTCTGGGAAATAAAACACTTGGCTCAGATGATCAATCTACTAATATTTTCCCTGGCAGGGTACAATTTTGCAATGATTTCATTGACCAAAATTTTTGATATTAACTTTGTCTCAATATTTTAAATTCTCAATAATGCTATTTTTATAACAAAGTGTTTTTGATCCTTCACATATTATTCCCCCTTATCTCTTTACAACTTATTATTAAATTTATTTTAAACTCCTTTCTATATTGCTCAAGTATCTCTCTGTCTTGAATATAAGGTTTTTCATTTGCTATACGTCTCTTATTGAGTGGAATCTCCTAAAATATGTTTCCCATGATAGAATGTTTCCATGCTTGTTTTGAACCACAGTTTCTCATGATTTCTGTTACTTACGTCTTCTGTTTCTTAGGGATTTCTGATCATTGAAATGTTCACATGTTTTGGGGATGATGGCAGTTATTATTTCATCTTTTCTGTTATTTCTATATATTTGCTCCATGAGGAGATCTACTGGCTTTGACTTTTTCTGACATAAAGTGTTTTGTTTCACAAATTAGTACTTTTTATACCAAGTGACATTATGACCTACTATGATGACATGTTAAACATGAATGAGTGTTATCTATGTTTGTCAAGGTTAGCAGTCTCATATTACAAACAGAAACATTAGAGTAATCTTAGATGTATTTGTTTGTATCCTATGTACCTGTACTAGCAAATAATATATGTGAAAACCTGAAAACAATGCTTAATCTGCTAGAGCATGCTACAGTGCTACAATCAGGACAAGTAAATACATTTAATGTGAAAACACATTCTGAAGTAGTTGGTATCCAAATACAACTTGAAATTCCCTGGAATGACTTTTATTTTCTTAATTCTGATAGTCTAAAGTATAGAAATTCTGTCTTATGCCCAAGGATAGAAATAGAAAATGTTTATATAGACCTTATTTTTATAAGAATTATACAGTTATTAATTCACTTTATTATTGCTAAAATTCTGTGAGATTAGATTTAATATACTTATTCAGATAAGAAAATTTAAGTAGAATGTTAACTCAGCCAATACCACAGAAGTATTGTGGAAGAGAACTTTCAGCCAAACCCCAGTAGACTAGCTCTACTCAGTTTATTTGCTTAAATACTGTACATACTACTTCAGTGGGAAGAATTATTTCTTGACTTATGAGCCCATATTAAGTGCATTGATTACAACTATTTCACATAAGGAAACTAAAAATCAGAAATTTGCTTCGCAAGTTTTATGTTTCATAATTTTAAAACTTTTATGTACAAGACTATCCTTTAAACTTTAGCATATATCTTTCTGTTAGCAAAATAATCCTAAGACATTTCAGGCTTCTCCAGAAAAGAGAAAGTATCTCTATAGTGTTTTCTTTTCTCTTTATCTCTGATAATGCTTTATATGTGTGTGTGTATGTGTATATATATATATATATATATATTTTTTTAATTGTACTTTAGGTTCTTCAGTACATGTGCAGATCATGCAGGACTGTTGTATAGGTACATACACGGCAAGGTGGTTTACTGCCTCCATCCCCGCATTACCTACGTCTGGCATTTCTCACTATGTTATCTGTCCCCAACCTCCCTAGACCCTGCTGTCCCTCCCCTAGTCCCCGCCAACAGACCCCAGTATGTCATGCTCCCCTCCCTGTGTCCATGTGTTCTGATTGTTCAACACCTGCCTATGAGTGAGAACATGTGGTGTTTGATTTTCTGTTCTTGTATCAGTTTGCTGAGAATGATGGTTTCCAGATTCATCCATGTCCCTACAAAAGACACAGACTCATTGTTTTTTATGGCTGCATAGTATTCCATGGTGTATATGTGCCACATTTTCCTTGTCCAGTCTATCATTGATATAAAATAGACTTTAAACCAACAAAGATCAAAAGAGACAAAGAAGGGCATTACATAATGGTAAAAGGATCAATGCAACAAGAAGAGCTAACAGCCCTAAATATATACGCACCCAATACAGGAGCACCCAGATACATAAAGCAAGTTCCTAATGACCTACAGAGAGACTTAGATTCCCACATAGTAACAGTGGGAGACTTCAACATTCTTCTGTTAATATTAGACAGATCAACGAGGCAGAAAATTAATAAGCATATCCAAGACTTGAAATCAGATCTGGACCAAGCAAAGCTAATAGACATCTATAGAACTCTCCACCCCAAATCCATAGAATATACATTCTTAGCACCACATCACACCTATTCTAATGTTGACCACATAATTGGAAGTAAATCACTCCTTAGCAAATGCAAAAGAAAGGAAATCATAACAAACAGTTTCTCAGACCACAGTGCAATCAAATTAGAACTCAGTTTTAAGAAACTAACTCAGAACCGCACAACTTCATGGAAACTGAACAACTGGCTCTTGAATGTTGACTGGATAAACAATGAAAGGGAGGCAGAAATAAAGATGTTCTTTGAAATCAAGGAGAACAAATATACAATGTACCAGAATCTCTGGGACACATTTAAAGCAGTGTCTAGAGGGAAATTTATAGCAATAAATGCCCACATGAGAAGCAAGGAAAGATCTAAAATCGACACCCTATCACCAAAATTGAAAGAGCTAGAGGAGCAAGATCTCCATAGTGTCTTCTATCTCCTCACAGTTATTGGAACAATTACCAGTGACAGAGAACATGGAAAATTCTCCTGTTTGTGACTTCAGTCTCCTCATGGTTTGATCCCAGAATTCTGGTTTGAATTCATCATCTCTACCTAATTTTGTTCACCCAGTTGTGGTTCCTCTCTCATTAAATTTTACCAGCATCGACAATTTTCTTAAGCCACATGCAGTAAATATATATTCAGTATATGCATGTCATCCTTTGTTTATGGATTCCACATTTTTATCTGTATTAGTCTGTTCTCACACTACTAATAAAGATATACCCGAGACTGGATAATTTATTAAGGGAAGAGGCTTAATGGACTCTCTGTTCCACATGACTGAAGAGGCCTCACAATCATGGTGAAAGGTGAAGGAAAAGCAAAGGGACGTCTTACATAGTGGCAAGATAGAGATTTTGTGCAGGGAAACTCTCATTTACAAAGCCATCAGATTTCATGAGACTTATTCACTATCATGAGACTTATTCACTATCATGAGAACAGTATAGGGGAACCAAAACCATGATTCAGTTATCTCTGCCCAGCCTCACCCTTGACATACGGGGATTATTACAATTCAAGGTGAAATTTGGGTGGGGACACAGCCAAACTATATCATTATCCAATTAACAGCCACAGTTTTTTTTTTTTGGTTCTGTCATATACACGCAAATACACATACACACAAGTGTATATACATATACATCTCTCTCTCAAAGTTATCTGCCAATGATAAAATGCAAGATTAACATCTAATTTCTCATATGCAACATGAGACATTACAGTAGAGTAAAAAAGGCTGCCCAAAGATGTTATTCAGCAAATAGATTGAAAAAAATTCAAGAAAATTATTGTTCACTGGATTAGTCCACTTTGCGCTGCTATAATATAATACCTGAGACTGAGTAATTTACAAAAAATAGAAGTTTATTTGGCTCATGGTTCTGGATGCTGGGAAGTCAAATATCAATGAGCTCCATCTGGTGAGGGCCTTCTTGTCACATCATCTCATGATGGAAGACAGAAGGGCAAGAGAGCACACATATGTGAGAGAGAAAGAGGGTCAAATTCACTCTTTTATTAGAACGTACTCCCACAGGAACTAATACTACATTCATAATAACAGCATTAATCCATTCATGGTGGCAGAAACTTTATGACCTAATCACCTCTTAAAGATCCCACTTAACATTGTTACACTTGGGATTAAGTTTCCAACAAATAAACATTGGAGGGCACACTCAAATCATAGCATTCACTAATTCTATCAAAAGAAAATATTTGGGGAAATACTAGTCTAGTACTAATCAGCCATAACAGAGGATTTGAGATGGAGAAATTAAGGAGTAGACTAACTGATGAAAAGCTTACTAGAATGCACACTCCATGACAGCAAAAATATTAGCTTTGTCATGGCTAGATTCCAGAGCCTACAATAGTAGGCATATATAATAAGCATTCTAAAATTATCTGATAGATGAATACGTGAGTCTATATATTGTGTCTAATTCAGTTTCTATAACATATGATTAAATAAAATGCATAATGCTAGCTTGTTAACATGATATGTAACATGAAGTATCGTTGCTATCAAAGAAATAAAACACAAGAAAATTTCACACTCTAGAGCTGGAAAAAGTAATATTAATAAATGTTTTTCTAAATCTTATCTGATGGGTGAGAGAAGGGAAGGAAGATGTAAAATAAAGATAATTCTAAAGGTTTCATCTTACTGGATGTGTAGAAAAGAAGAGCCTGTAATAGTAGGCAAAAAACAAATTTATATCTTGTTTTGTTATAAAGTAAACTATTTTTATTACAGGTTGCAAGGAAGGAAAATAAATACATGTTAAACTTATCAATAGAAAAGTCGGGATATTTAAGCAAGTCATAATGTAAAAATATATTAATATAATAAAAGAAAAAACTAAAATATTTTTATATCAAATGTAAATGAGTAGTACTATTAAAAGATAGAAATGGCAAGATTGGATTAGAAATGATTATTTGTGCCATCTACAGAAACATTAATATTACTGTGATTTAAAAAATGATAAAGTAATTGGTAAAAAAAATAAATCAGGAAGTACACTTAAAGTGAAATAGCAGTTACGGTAATATTAAAGTAGAATTTAAACAAGATTTCCTTGTATAATTATGTGATTGTCTGAAAGAAATCATAGTAAAAAATCTGTAACATGAAAGTGGCAGCTAAATGTAAAAAGTAAAAACTCTTAAAAATACAAAGAAAATACACAAAAATAAAGTTGTGTAGGATGATTTCACTTCTCTACATTTGATACATCTGGAAGCTAAAATACAAGTGTGGATATACAGAGGCAAATAATCAATTAAATAATTTATATTTGTTTAAAACATTGCCTTTCAAATGAAAATAAATACATTTTTTAGGCCAGTAAATATTTACACAAATTCAAGTAGTTACTTGAAAAAACAAAACTTAAAAAGGTACTAAATAATGGAGGTGTTGCAGAACACATTATTTATTATCATCTAATATTATTAGAAAAAATGTGGGTTTGATCAGAGTACATTATATGTAAAATTAAGAAACGACACTAAACAACCCTTGAAACATTTAGGAAATTAAGAGAAAAAATTGTGTACAACATAGAAAGCAATACAAATGAGAACAATTTATATTAAAATCTAATGAAGAAAAGTGTAAAACAAATGCTTTCATTATAATAAAGGAAAAAATTTTAAGGTACCAAGTAATTAAAAAATTCAAAACAAAAAAATAGGCTAATTAAACATAAAAATAAAATTAATAAATTTAGTATCGCCCTAAAAATTTGGAATGGGTAAATAAATCCAAGTGCTGATTCTACATAAAGACTCCTAAAAGGAACACTTCACATGCCTAAATAAGGAAAATGAAGAAAACAACACTAGATAAAGAAAAACTTTTTTTTTTAATTGTACTTTAGGTTCTGGGGTACATGTGCAGATCATATAGGATTGTTACATAGGTACATACATGGCAAAGTGGTTTGCTGCCTCCATCCCCCCATCACCTATATCTGGCATTTTTCCCAATGTTATCCTTCCAACCCTCCCCACCTCCTGCTCTCCCTCCCCAAACTACCCACCTGCCCACCGGCAACATACCCCAGTGTGTGATGCTCCCCTCTATGTGTCCATGTGTTCTCATTGTTTAACACCTGCCTATGAGTCAGAACATTCAGTGTTTGATTTTCTGTTCTTGTGTCAGTTTGTTGAGAATGATGGTTTCCAGATTCATCCATGTCCCTACAAAGGACACAAACTCATCGTTTTTTATGGCTGCATAGTATTCCACAGTGTGCATGTGCCACATTTTCTTGTCCAGTCTATCATTGATGTGCATTTGGATTGGTTCCAAGTGTTTGCTATTGTAAACAGTGCTGCAATGAGCTTAAGTGTGCATGTGTCTTTATAATAGAATGATTTCTAGTCCTTTAGGTATATACCCAGTAATGGGATTGCTGGCTCACATGGCATTTCTATTTCTAGATCCTTTTGGAATCACCACACTGTCTTCCACAATGGTTGAACTAATTTACACTCCTATCAATGCTATCCCCATCAGGCTACCATTGACCTTCTTCACAGAACTGGAAAAAACCACTTTAAACTTCATATGGAACCAAAAAAGAACCAATATAGCAAAGACAATCCTAAGCAAAAAGAACAAATCTTGAGGCATCATGCTACCTGACTTCAAACTATACTACAAAGCTACAGTAATCAAAACAGCATGGTACTGGTAGAGATATAGACCAGAACAGAACAGAATAGAGATATAGACCAGAGGCCTTGGCAGCAACGTCACACCTCTACAACCATCTGATCTTTGACAAACTCGACAAAACAAGCAATGGGGAAAGGATTCCCTGTTTAATAAATGATTTTGGGAAAACTGGCTAGCCATTTGCAGAAAGCAGAAACTGGACCCCTTCTTCATCAAAAATTAACTCCAGATGGATTAAAGATCTAAACATAAGACCTAACATCATAAAAACCCTAGAAGAAAAAATAGGCAAAACCAGTGAGGACATAGGCATAGGCAAGGGCTTGATGACTAAAAAAAAGCAATGGCAACAAAAGCCAAAATAGACAAATGAGATCTAATTAAACTTCAGAGCTTCTGTCCAGCAAAAAAAACAATCATTAGAGCAAACTGGCAACCAAAAGAATGGGAAAAAAATTTTGCACCATCTGACAAAGGGCTAATATGCAGTATCAACAAAGAACTAAAGATTTACAAGAAAAAAACACAGAAACCCATTCAAAAGTGGGTGAAGGATATGAACAGACACTCTTCAAAAGAAGACATATATGAGGCCAACAAACGTATGAAAAAATGCTCATCATCACTGGTCATTAGAGAAATGCAAATCAAAACCACATTGAGATACCATCTCATGCCAGTTAGAATGACAATCATTAAAAAATCTGGAGACAACAGATGTGGGAGAGAATGTGGATAAAAAGGAATGCTTTTTTTTTTTCCTTTTTCTTTTTCTTTTTTTTTTACACACCACAGCATTTATTCTCTTTCTACTATTCTATCTGAAGTAATATTTTCACTCTTTATAACTCTAAACTTGCAATGTTTACATTTATAGAGAGATGAGGAAATAAAAGATTTAGGGCTTGCTGTATTCCCAGAATTGATAATATAGCTCCAAAGAAAAGGTAATTTATAACTTGACCCTGAGAACAGCCTGGAAGTCAGTCAAGAAAGTTAACTTAATATGATCTACAAATCAAGGTATATCCAATCCTTTTGTAAAACCCTTCTGGGGAACTTGTTGCATAAATTTACAATGTTATGCCTCTTTTAGTTTTATTTATTTTATTCTTTTATTATACTTTAAGTTCTAAGGTACATGTGCAGATCGTGCAGGATTGTTACATAGGTATACACATGCCATGGTGGTTTGCTGTATCCATCCCCCAGTCACCTACATTAGATATTTCTCCTAATGTTATCCCCCCCAATCTCCCCACCTGCTGTTATCCCTCCTCTACTCCTCCACCCCCCAACAGACCCCAGTGTGTGATGTTTCCCTCCCTGTGTCCATGTGTTCTCATTGTTCAATACCCACTTATGAGTAAGAACATGTGGTGTTTGGTTTTCTGTTCTTGTATCAGTTTGCTGAGAATGATGGTTTCCAGCTTCATTAAAACCACTTTGAAGAAAGAAGACGTGGCTAAAACCACAAGAAAGCTTACACAGTTTTTGAGAGAATAATACACAGAATTCTATAGCAACAGATTTAAAAACCTTTGGGAAACATAAGATTGTTCTAGAAAATACAAATTACTAAAACTGATTCAAGATCAAGTGGAAATTTTAATAGTGTAATTATGATAGAAAATTTAGAAAACTGATTAAAATTCAGTAATACCAAATGACTTAGATTAGATAATGACCATACTTTATCTAATGTGTAAAAAAACAATCCAATACTATTCAAAGAATCTCAGTTGTGGGAAATGATGGGAAAGTGTCCCATATATTTTCTAATACCACAATAAACCCAATAAAAGTAACATAAATAGAGAAAAACATACAGAAATTTTACTTGTGAGCACAAATGAAAAGCTTTAAAATAATTTATTACGACAGTAAACTAGTGTTAGCTGCTAATGGCCTTGCTCGACTTTGTTTCCATCGACTAGAAATTGTCAAGATAATTATACCTGTTTTGTGAATGGTGCCTCATAGTGTTATGCAGTGCAAACCTTGCACAGTCAGGCGTGGAGCAGGCCTGACTCACTGACATAAATCTATTCTAGATAGACTAAGGATTTTGCATATCAACAATAAAGTTTTGCAAATGAATCAGGGAGTGAGATCTTATGTAAAATTTAGGAATATTCTGGAATGTTTAACCAAAACTGGAAACCAAAAAGGTTTTCAAAAATTCTACTTTCAGTAATTTAACATAAATTAAAGACTTTTTAGAGTAAAACATACTGTATGCAACTTCAAAAAAAAAACAGATTTTGGAAAAATACTGTTAAATGAAATAAAGAGATTTTATGTAGAATAGACGAGTTTCTAGAAAATAAAAAAAAATAACTCATTGTAAAAATTGGAAGTAAATATGTAAATATAACCTACAGATAAGTAAACCAAAAGCCAGAAAAAATAAATTCAGAAAGATAAATCTAAATGGTCAAAATAATAATATTCTAATTTACATTTTGTCAGTTGGTAATAAAATTGAATTATATAATTTGGTACTTATTAAATTAGTAACATAGGAAGCACTACAATACTTATTTTGGCAGACAAAAGGTAGTTTCACATATTGCTGATGGAGTGTAAAGTGTTGATAATATTTCTTTTGAAATGTCAGAAATATATAGAGCGTTTAACCCAGAAATTGGCAAACCAAATGAGTGACTTTCCAATTTACATTTTCATAATTGATAAGTTACGATACTATATCATTCTGTGTACACTAAATTAGCAATAATTAAAAGAGCTATAATATTTTTCTGGAGAAAGGACAGCTTCACATGTTGTTAATGGAAATGTAAATTGCTACAGTCTTTTTTGGAAAGGAGTCTGGCAATATTTCTTAAAATACAAAGCACATTTATCCTTTAACCCAGAAATTCTATTCCTAGGTGTTCATCACAGGAAAACAAAAACACGTATAAGTATAAAACCTTTGCATAAGTTTGCTAACCTTGTCATAGATAGAAAGAAACAAAAATTGAATATAAATCAATATATAAATGAATAATAAATTAAGGCACAGCATCTCCATAAGATATTTTGCATTTCTTAAAAAGTATAAATTAGATCTATACAGGTTAATGTGAAAGGATTGCCACAATGCACTGTTGGAAAATGAGATTAAGAAAATGGTATAAAATAATCCCATTTTGTAATTAATGACCATAACCCCTTTTATGTATGCTAATTTGTAGGTCTGACCTTGTAGAGAATAATGAGTTATTACCAGGCCTATCCCCTTGTGTGAAGAGTTAGGAGAAGTCTGATGTAGGTAGTCTTAAAAGCAGAAAGAAGATAAAAAGGAATAAATAAAAATAAACTTAAATGTATTACAGAGATCATATATTTCTTGAGGAGAGCAATATGCTTTCAAAACGTTCTAAAAATCTATTAGCCTTATCAAACTTCACAGTCACATATTTTTGTGGGACAAACATGTTTTCTTAGCATGTATCAATTGTTTAACTAAATCAAACTAAACACATTTGTTTACAAGCTGGAAATTTAGGAATTAAAAGATACATGGCCATATATTCAAGTAATCAAAATGAATCTTCACATAGGACTATATTGTAGGATATTATTGTAAGAAAGATATTCTGTAACATGACCATCAAGGCAACTTTTAGTTTTCTATCTACAAACTGACATTCTTACTCCATGGACCTTCCATGTGGTCTAGAATTTATGTTAAAAGCAACTAAATTATGTGTATTCCTTACACTTGAGGTGATAAAAACAGCTTTTGCAATTTTATTCTGGAATTTTTATTCTAATTACAATATTTAAATAAAATTCAATACATTAAAAAAGTTTTTAATTTTAAGACAGTGTCTGCTGAAGGAAGTGCCCTAATAAGAAATATTTTCTTTTTCCAGAGAATACTTTTAGTGTCACATTTTGATCAGCAAGTGAATCAAAACTGTGGTATTTTCCACTAATAAGATTTTCAAAAATCAAATGCCTCTGGAAATGAAAGGAGGCTAAAATCCTATTGAGCTATTATAATATCTCAACTAGTTTCCTGGTAACAGTCAGTCTATAGTAAAAATGCCTCTTAATAGTTTCCCTAAAATGAATTAATCTAAAAGTTTATTAATATCTCATACCTCAATAAGAAAGAGTTTGTTCTCTCGGTAACTCCTGGTAGGAATTTCTTGGCTGCCATTCAAGATGAGGGCCAAGCCACAAAGATGCTCTGTTGAGTGAAACTGGCATCTATATCTGGACTTAGCTCATCAATAAATTACCAGAAGGAATATTTCCTTTCTGTCACTTGGGCGCTGCGTATGAAATCCGCTTCTGCTTACTGCTTGTTCACGGTCAGGCCCAGACCTATTGGGAGCCGGGAAGGCCAGGCACAATGACTCATTCAAGCCTGAGCACAGGGAAGGAAATGCTCAGATGGCCAAAATGCTATGTGGAGTTCCATTCAGAGCACCACATATTTCCCTGAAACTTGCTTAGGAAAACATTCTAATGCTGTTTTTAGTGTGTTCTATTTGTCATTTTGAAACACATTAGCTGCTTTGAACTCCTGGGCACTAAAAATATTTAAGTTACATAAGCAGATTGATTGAAAGACTAAATGGAGCTTTTAACTCAACACACTCAAAAGCATCTCCTTATTGCTCTAACGAATAGTGAAGCTCTTGTAAGCGACTGTGGAAAGACTTCCAGCCAGCCAGCCCATGTTGGACAGTGCAAAGGAGCAGCAAAACCAAGATAAACAGCCGTGCATATTTTCTACTGCTGGAATGAAAAGCAGTGTTTTGCAAAAATATATATTCTTTTTCCTATTACTATTACAATTCTTGCATGACATTCATGTTCAATTGTTGGCTCACTGAAACTTTCAAAATGTTTGAGGGTAGAAGAAAAACAGAAGAAATAGATACTGCTTTTGTGCCCTATTAAGTCCCATACACATCTGAAAAGCAGACACCATGTAAATATAAAATCAAACTTTCCAAATTTACTAGTCTTTTCTGCCTTTGTTTTTGTTTTATTTTACATTTCTGGGGCTTTGATTCATACAGTTGAATATTTTAGTGGGGGTACCTTTTTACCTTTAGTACTCCCAGCATAAGCCATCCTCTGCCTCATTTTAGAGCCATATAGTTACCAGTGAATTTGGAATTTTTAACCGAATATTGTGTGTGTGACATTATATGTAGAAAATATTACGTAACAGTGAAAAGAATCCTCACAGGGACTCTTACATAAACAAGCTTTATTATACATGTGAAAATAAATAGTAAGAAAAACCAGAATAAATGGTATCATAAATATTCATAATTGCTTTTCAACGTGACTGAAAATAAATGTGACACTCTCAAATGTATGCATACATATCCACACATACCCCTCAACAGAACATTGGTACCCTGGGTTACTTTCTTTGCATTTCCTTGCAATCCCTATTGAAGTACTTTACCCGGGGAAAAAGAAAAAGAAGGACTTGGTGGTGGCATTGTAAGTCTCATAAAATGTGGAAAACAAAATAAGTAATTCTTAAAATTTCTTTCTTGTTTTTTGATTAGGCATTTTGGGTCAAATGCATACAGAATTCAAAATAAAGATATAATTAAAATTTGTTTTAAAATCTGATTTATATCTAAGTAAATAGGACAAATACCTGTTACCTTACTATAAATATAATCTCAGCTTTACTTCATACTGGTTTCCCTAAGAAAACTCTCAAAATATTTTCACTCGAAGGGGTGGGGGAAACACCTCCATAAGCCAAATTAACCTGCAAAGCAGTAAAAATATATAATTATATAACAGATATTTCCTAAAAGAAAAATATTTTTAAAGCCTCCATATTTGAAGAATAAAAAGGAGATGGTTTTAATTAGTGGCAAACACAGATGTGAAATAAAATGAGGAGGGGCACAGGATATAGGAAACTATTTGAACTATTTTAGCACTTGAAAATGTCAGACAATTTATTGAGGATTTATTCACTTGGTTTGGAAGGTCTTAGGGACTAGCTGTAAAAACATCTAAGAACTGGTCTCTTATAACTAAGTCAAACAGGAGTGTGAGCACAGAGTACATTTTAGGTTATTTTATTACACAAGTAAATGAAAGGAACAAATTAATTACTGTTCTTTTTAACTTGAACCTCATGAATAAAAGAGACATAACTAAGAAAGGAAAGTAAAAGTGAAATTAGGAAATATTTGATTTGGGAAAAAAATTAGACTGTCCCTTCTGCATGTCTGAAACCCAAAGGAAGATCATACCCCATTTAATTTCTTCCACATAGCAGATTTAATTTTAGGACACTTTTGCATTAATTTGTAATCCTTCAGTTATTAAAGATTAAGCTAATATCAAAACTACTGTTCTACTCCACAGGAAGCTTTTCAAAATATGTAAGATCATTTATGAGCAACTGCTTTGAGATATTAGAAAAAATGAGTTAATGTGATTTTATATTAATATTAACATATTTAAGATATTGAGTAATTTATATGTATTCATGTTATAAATTATATTCAGTTTACACTGACAGCTTATACTTATTGTATAGACTTAAATTCAACCTCTAATCCTGATTTTTTCATGTATACAACTATTCATTTCTACGGGAGGACAGGCTTTCAAATATAAGTAGTGAGTAACCTATAGCTTGTCCCATTTTCTGAATTCAAACTTGTTACTACCTTAACTGCCTTCCCTTATTATCATTGCATTAGCTCATACAACAAAATCAGTTTGGAGAAAGCACATTTTAACACAAAGCCAACGTTTGCCTCAGGAAGAAACTTTATTTTTTGTTGTTGTTGTCCTATGTAGACACCACTCTCACCCAAGGATGAGAGGGACAAATCAGAGAAGAAAAGAAAATCCACATTTTGAAAAAACAATCATTTAATTTTAATTTTTCTTTTTTTTCCTCCTCTCCAAATGATCTGGGATTATTACTGTAAATTACTTCCTACTTTAGTGTTGAATGTTGTTGTTCTGCGTTTAGAAAGTGAATCATTTCATGTACTAGATGTTCCTTTGTAGCTCAAATTTCAGAATAGTAATTGCACACAAACGATACAATAAGGTGCGTACAGCAAAAATTGTTAAAGAAGTATTCAAATAAAAGTGTTCCAAATCGCCCTTATTTTTTCTTATTTAAAAAAATAAAAAATAATAATATCAGTAGGCTTTTTTTTAGCTGATAAATCCCTTTCTCAATTTAAGTTTGTAATAAACTTACACAGTCACACACAGTTTCAAACTATGATGTTTTCCCACAACTTTGTTCTATTATTCTACTTTTAGATTTTTTTTTCCACTTGAGGATAATTTACACAAAAATAAATTGCTGTAATCAAGTAACTTTATCCAGGTCACTGGAGCACCCTGCTTTCCTCTATTCTGTTTTCCCACCCACCCCACACAAGCTGGAATGTAGCTGCGAGCATCACTTTCCCTGTTCTAAAGACATCATGAAAGCAATTGGATAAGTGTGAGCAGTGGCCAACTTTTCTTTCTATTCCTTTTGGTAAACGATGTGGTTCACAAGTTTTCAACTCCACTTCTGAAACTTTCAGTCACTGTTGCAAACCACTACAGCCTGCTGGGCAAGAACATAATCAGAGAAAAAAGGAACATCTTGCATAGAAGAACAAGAACAGTTGTGTGAGAAAGAGATCATATCCGAAGTTGATAAGAAAATGTTTTTGCCAGACTCCTTTTTATTATTAGTTACTATTACTAGGATGTTGTAAGGGAAAATAATGAGGCAAAACATTACAAAAATAACATACAATTAGGCTTTTTAAAGAGCTGGACTATGGCTAGTTATCATGTCTGGTCAACTGACACATGAACCTGTTGAATTAAATTTAACTGAATGAGAAGAATACAAATGTCTTTACTATTAAGCATTAAATATAGCTACTGGCTATATAACTGTTTTAAAAGGATCATCTTTTCCAACTTCTGAAGACAAATAAGGTTAATGTAATTCAATTATAGAAGTTCAGTTCAACTTCTGAAAACAATTTGACAATACAGACTCAAAGATCTCTACATCTGCAAAAGATTTCAGTGCATAAAATATTCATAGGCCCTGTTTTAAACTTAGCAGTATCTTTCAGTATATATTTTACCTATACCCACCACTACTTGAAGCAACCTCAGGAAATAAATGTCATTGTACTTTATAATCAGTATTCTCAGATGTAACACAAAAAAGAAATGCAAATCCAATAGTTAAAGCTAGTGGGCTGGAAAGGGAGCTAAAGCAGTAAAAGTGCAGGTACTGAGAATGTAAATGAACAAAAAATGACCACATCGACTATAAAGTAATTATGTTGTTATAATTGTCTCCCATTTTTTAAAAGCGTGTTAATTATATCAGAGGACAATTTACAAATTGTCTCTTAACTCTGTCTGACCTACCTTTATTTTTATAAACTTCTTCCTGACAAGTTTTTTTCCCACATGTAAATTTGAAGCAGTTCAGTCTATTCATGTTCAAATGTTATGTATGAATAAAGTCATCTAATTGTTCACTTCAAAAAGTTTGTAGGGATTACTTATTGTAGTATCATTCCGAAAAAGCCTTTACTTCTGTATAATTTCATCAACAGTTAAATATAATTTCTGCCATTTGTTTCAGTCTTTAAATTTTTAGAATTAAAAAAAAATAGGGTAAGTGTCCCTTACATACCGTACGGGTCAACGTATCAGGGCAGCATTCGAATAGAAGAAGTATAGTAGACATCACTAAAATTTGGAGGTAATTTGACTTCTCTTGTGTGTGTTAATAATGGGATGAGGTAAAGTGAGAAAAAAATGTGATGAGTAGTATACATTTAAGAAAATGCAATATTTTGGGGGAAAAAAGTTTTGAAAGAATGTGTGAAGAAAGCTTTCTTGAAGGATCATATACTTTGTTTATTGGAATGAATTATGGTCCCTAATGTCACATTGGAGGTCCCGCCATCCTCCATTGCTTGTGTAAAGCTACCAGATAAAGGAAAGTATTTATTTTATTTTAAATTGTAGCACCGAGACAACTGGTAACTATAAACACTGACCCCCAAAGTGATTAGGACATTTTTAGGTGTAGTTTAGTTAATTAATGTTTGAGCCAGAAATCTCAACTAAGTGGCAAATGTAGGTCAATACTTTCCAAATCTATCTGTTGAGTATAAGTTCTAATATGACTTGCATGTTCTATATTCAGTTAAACATTTTAAAAGATAGAGTATCCAATTACCTGTATGTGTAAAAGCCAACTAAAATGATGTAGTGCTATTAATACTAACAAAATTGACTAATTATTGAAGTTTTGTGTGTTCTTAGTACTTCTTTCACGCATTTGCATATTTATTTATTTAGTCAACATAAGTAAGCATTATTCCTGTTTTATAAGTAAAGATACCAAGATAGGAACTCTCCCATGTCACTCTACCATGTCACAAAGGCGTTGGCTGTCAAAGCTAGGGTTCAGAGCTGCTCTCCTTTTATTTTATGCTGTCAAAATGAAAATAAAGGTTATTTTTGAAAAATGTTGGAATTGAATTAAATCTAAAACCAAGGATGTGAATGTAAATCTGTCTGACCATCTGAATCGTTTTCTGAATCTAACAAGTATTCATATTCAGAATAATTTATCCATTTTTTCTTTTACTTTTCCCTTTTGATATAACATAACAAATAAATTTTAACAATGTTTTTACTTTGCTGTCATAAATTTATAAACCATCTTTGAGAGAATAAGACATAAAACATCAAGGGTTTCTGCAACCTGCAAGATTAAAAGCCTGGTAGCAGCTTTCATCCTACTCTGTGCTTGAACCTGTCTGTACCGACAGAGCTAGCAGACTGTTTAAAGTTCCTGTGGCTTGGGCAAAAGCCAGGGTTTACAGACACAGTTTCACAGAAGAGAGGCTTTTTCCCCTTCTGACTGGCCAAGTTTTAAATCCTTCAATGGCTGGGTCTGATTAGAAAGGTAACACTGGGGGAAGGTTGAATGGAGTATGGTTGTTGGTTTGTTGAGAAGTTATGTATTATTAGAAAATAATAGTGTCCTGAGCTACAAAAGATCTAAAGGTACAGACGTTTTCAGTTTATATTAGAAGCAACAAGATTGATATTTCTTATGTCACTGTGTTTGTTTCTGGGTTCATAGCTGCCTGTACATAAAAAAAAAAAAAAAAAAAGTCAGTAGCCACCTTGTCTGTTCACTACCCTTGCTATTTTTTTTTTTTTTTTTTGGCTGTCTCTGAGGACACATTTCATTTCATTCACTTATTCATTCACTCACACATTCTTTCATTTCTGAGTCTGGGCTCAGTAAACCATATCACTGTTCTAAAATTCTAGGTTTAGCTTTCTCTATGCCTGTCGCTCTACTCTCTAATCACTAAATCTCCAAATCACTGAATTTTCTTTTTACTCCAATGTAGTTTGAAATAAGATAATCCTATAAAGATATTTGTATGATATTTTTCTGTGTGTGGAGAGAAATATGAGTGCCATATATCTTCAGTGCAAAAGTGTTGATGTAAATAATTATACTTCCGTTGTGCTAGAATAATGTAGCAAGTACTTCTGGTTCATGGAAAGATACAACAATCGCTAGGACCCATGTATAACAGGAGTCCTTCATCATGAATCCTTGAACCTCCTCATTAAATGAGCTCTCAGGATTTTTGTGAAGTTGGAAATTATATGAAAATTGTGTGTGTGTGTGTATGTATAAATTTATATATACACACACATAAAATGTATATGTTTTACATATGTATGTATATATAACATATACATGTGTAACAGTTATATATGTATATATAACATTTATATGTGTAAGAGTTACGATATCCAGTAAAGACATTTCATATTTCTATTAGATTCCCAAGTAGTTTTTGACATACACAAAACTGTGTATCACTTAAGATAGGTACCTTTATTAAAAGTTATATGTATGTACTTTCATTAAAATCAAGATATGTGAATTTTATTGCTGATTGGCAATGATTATGTTCTTATCATTTACAAATCATTTCATATTCATGATCTGAGTTGTAGTCAAATCTGCTAAGTACAAAACTTATGAAACTTTGCCTGTGTCGCCGTTAAGTTAGTTGACCACACCAATTCTGTGAGAAAAGTTCAGAGGCTAAAATAAAGTGAAGAAAGAAAGAAATGGCTTGCTGAGGTTACAGTTTGTAAGTTACTAAACAGGGAATTAAATCCAGTCTACTGATTCCATGTCATTTGCTTTTTTTCCTCCTCTCTCATAAGATGCTTTGCTAAATATTATACCTGCCTGCGTTACTGTAATTTCCCATTTATCTTTTGGCAAGTCCTGTTTTCATGCTTTACTTCTCAGTGATACTTAGTGTCACATATCTTCTTGACCTGCTTGTGCTACTACCACATTTCATTCACTTGTGCATCATTCACTTAAGGCAAGCTTCTCCTAATAACTTCCTGGTGATGTATTTAAAGAGAAACATTTAAAGAAGGCCTATTTATTCACAAATTAACTGCTCTTTCCCTTCATCCTATATGAATATTTAAAATTTAGATTTTCAAAACTAGGTGTCATTTCTTCAAGGCTTCACTTTTTGTTTTAATTTTTATGGTTTATCTGCAGCAGTAATTTAGATTTATGTATAGATGTGGAGGAAAGAAGAAGTTGGAATCATTTTGGTATTCAGATATGAATGATTTATCTTGAGGAGATACTTTAAGAGCCTGTTTTGCTTAGTACTCTTTTAAAATAGCTTTAAGCTTTTCCACTCCTCACTTTTGGACAGAATTTCCTAACTCTCCTCTCTATTGATGTAAACCTTATGCATTATATAATATTTAGTTCTGCATTTAATTCTTCCATGAAGTTTTATCACCACAGCCTAAAGTCAATTTATTATTCCCTAAAAAAATAAAACCAATAATTTATTAATGCGTTGCAGTTAATAAAGAATAGGAAAAACTCTACCACTGTTTTCTTGAACTCTTCCATAATTTTTATTATAGTATTTTTCAGAATTTGATTTGTTTCCATAGTTATATAAACAACTCATAGGGAAAGAATCTATGTCTTCGGTCAGCTACAATACTTACTGAATTTTAAGTGCTCAACAGAAGTAGATTGATTCCACGTTACTAGTCAACTTTTCATATCATATATTGTGCTTTAAAATTTTAGAATCCCCTTTAGGTTTATTTGGAGTTCAGTTTGTCTGCTAGGTTTCCCTGGTTTGTATATTCATTATGACCTTTTTTAAGTATTTGAACATATATATAATAAGCATGATGCTATTATGTTTAATAAGTCATTCTCAAAATAATATGTACCACAGAGTGCAATTCATATGAACAAGTGAATTGAATGTGAAATTAATTTATGATGAAAGATCAGAAAAGAATGTTTGCTTCAGAATTGGTGCCGGGGATATTGAGTGAGAAGGGGTTTAAGGGGATTTTCTGGGTTGATTGAAATATTGAAATACTCTACATCTTTTTGGGTAAGGGTTATATATATGGATTCTCTCTCTCTTTTTTTTTTTTTTTTGAGACAGGTCTGGCTCTGACACTCAGGCCAGAATTACGTGGCCTCATTAGGGTTCACTGCAGCCCCGAATTCCTGGGCTGAAGCGATCTTCCCACCTGTCTCCCAACCAGCTGGGACTTCAGGTGTATGCCACCACATCCTCTCAATTTAAAACTTTTTTTTTTTTTTGCAGAGATGGAGGGGTCTCACTTTGTGGCCTAGGCTGATCTTGAACTCCTGGCCTGAAACAGTTCTCCCACAATTGCCTCTCAAAGTTTTGTGACTATAGGCATAAGCCACTGTGCCTGGCCTCTGTCATTCAATCTTTTCAAATTGTACACTTAAGATTTATTTTGCTGTATGTTAACTGTACTTCAAAATAAAAGTAACACTATAAAATGTTATTTAGGAGTACATGTAAAATAAGATAAAGCTACTACAATAACAAAGAAAACGCTTAGGAAAAATTTAGGATTGTAGTTACCTCTGTAGTGGTGAGAGAAATTGTTTTGGGAGGGGCACATTGGGGGTCTGTCAAGAATTGCTAATATTCTATTTCTTAATCTAAGTGGTGGATGCATCAGTGTTCATTTCATTACTATGTCTTAGAGTGAATATATATTTATATATAATATATTTGAAATTATTTAAAGATTAGCCCGTAAATGTTTCTAGTTTGCTTTCTGCCTTCTTGCTATTATTTAAATTCTGAAGAAAAAGATAAGTTAATGTCCCTTATTTGTTTTTCTTATTCACAAAGGTATATAACTTTTTACATCATGGAAGGTTTTAGTAATAACAGTGAGAAAAATTCAGTCCCTCAACATGAGGAAATGCATGTGGTTCATAGTAATGCCACGTATTTCAACAGGATTTCATAATTTATAAAGTACCCTAACGTCAATGTAAGGATTTTATCATAGTGATAAGAATGACTTAACAGGAAAGAGAAGTTAAAAAAATGATAAAACTATTTTTATTCTAACCTGTGCTTTAACTGTTTACATATATCATGATGTAGTATTTACAAGACTGTTATAACTAGAATGGGGGCATCCTGAAAAGGATAACTTAGGAGAAACAATATATATTTTTAAAATTATACTTAAAGTTCTAGGGTACATATGAAGATTGTGCAGATTTGTTACATAGGTATGCACATGCCATGGTGGTTTGCTACATTTATCCCTCCGTTACCTACAGGAGGTATTTCTTAATGTTATCCCTCCCCTATACCCCCAACCCCTGCTATCCCTCCCCTGGAATAGGCCCCAGTATGTGATGTTCCCCTCCCTGTGTCTGTGTGTTCTCATTGTTCAGCACCCACTTATGAGCAGAACATGCAGTGTTTGGTTTTCTGTTCTTGTGTCAGTTTGCTGAGAATGATGGTTTCCAGCTTCATCCATGTCTCTGCAAATGACATTACCTCATGCTTTTTTATGGCTGCATAATATTCCATGGTGTATATGAGCCACATTTTCTTTATCCAATCTATCCTTGATGGACATTTGGGTTGGTTCCAAGTCTTTGCTATTGTAAACAGTGCCATAATGATCATATGTGTACATGTGTCTTTATAACAGAATGATTTATAATCCTTTTGGTATATACCCAGTAATGCCATTGCTAGATCAAATGGGTTTCTAGTTCTAGATCCTTGAGGAATCACCACACTGTCATCCACAATGTTTGCACTGTTGTACACTTCCACCAACAGTGTAAAAGCATTCCTATTTCTCCACATCCTCTCCAGCATCTGTTGTCTCCAGGTTTTTTAATGATCGCCGTTCTAACTGGCATGAGATGGTATCTCAATGTGTTTTTGATTTGCATTTCTCTAATGACCAGTGGTGATGAGCGTTTTTACATATGTTTGTTGGCCTCATAAATGTCTTCTTTTGAAAAGTGCCCGTTCATATCCTTGGCCCACTTTTTGATGGGGTTGTTGTTTTTTCTTGTAAAATTGTTTAAGTTCTTTGTAGATTCTGGGTATTAGCCCTTTGTCAGATGAGTAGCTTGCAAAATTTTTTTCCCATTCTGTTGGTTGCAAGTTCATCCTAATGATTGTTTCTTTTGCTGTACAGAAGCTCTTAAGTTTAATTAGATCCCATTTGTCTATTTTTGTTTTTGTTGCCATTGCTTTTGGGGTTTTAGTCATGAAGTCCTTGCCTATACCTATGTCCTGAATGGTTTTGCCTAGGTTTTCTTCTAGGGCTTTTATCTGAAAATTTTCAATAAAATACTGGCAAATGGAATCCAACAGCACATCAAAAAGCTTATCCATCACGATCAAGTTGACTTCATCCCAGGGATGCAAGGCTGGTTGAACACGCACAAATCTATACACATAAACAGAACCACAGACAAAAACTAGATGATTTTCTCAATAGATGCAGAGATGGCTTCCACAATATTCAACAGCCCTTTGTGCTAAAATCTCTCAATAAACTAGGTATTGACGGAACAGATCTCAAAATAATAAGAACTATTTATGACAAACTCACAGCCAATACCATACTGAGTGGGCAAAAACTGGAAGCATTCTCTTTGAAAACTGGCGCTACATGAGAGTGCCCTCTCTCATCACTCCTATTGAACATATTATTGGAAGTTCTAGCCAGAGCAGTCAGGCAAGAAAAAGAAATAAAGGGTATTCAATTAAGAAAAGAGGAAGTCAAATTGTCTCTATTTGCAGATGACATGATGGTATATTTAAAAGACCCCATCTTCTCAGCCCAAAATCTTTTTAAGATGATAAGCAACTTCAGCAAAGTCTTAGGATACAAAATCAGTGTGCAAAAATCACAAGAATTCCTATATACCAATAACAGACAAACAGCCAAATTATGAGTGAACTCCCATTCACAATTGCTACAAAGAGAATAAAATACCTAGCAATACAACTAACAAGGGACATGAAGAACCTCTTCAAGGAGAACTACAAACCACTGCTCAAGAAAATAAGAGAGGACATAAACAGATGGAAAAACATTCCATGATCATGGTTAGGAAGAATCAGTATTGTGAAAATGGCCATACTGCCCAAAGTAATTTATAGATTCAATGCTATCCCCCATTGAGCTACCATTGACCTTCTTCAAAGAACTCAAAAAAACCACTTTAAACTTTATGTGGATCCAAAAAGAGCCTGCATAGCCAAGACAATCCTAACAGAAAAAAAAAAAAAAAGCTGGAGGCATCATGGTACCTGACTTCAAACTATACTACAAGGCTACAGTAATCAAAAAAGCATGGTACTGGTACCAAAACAGAGATATAGATCAATGGAACAGAACAGAGGCCTTGGAAGTAATGCCACACAACTACAACAATCTGATCTTTGATAAACCTGACAAAAACAAGCAATGAGGAAAGGATTCTGTTTTATAAATGGTGTTGGAAAAACTGGCTAGCCATGTGCAGAAAGCTGAAACTGGACCCCTTCCTTACACCTTATACAAAAATTAACTCCAGATGGATTAAAGATTTAAACATAACACCTAACGATACATTTATCACTTTTCTTGAATTTTATAAATTATAAAATTAGACTGAGGAGCGTGAAATTGTTTGGTCAAGATTACACAGATGCTTAGTTGCAGAGAGAAGGCTAAAATCTATGTGCCTATTCCTCATTCAACACTCTTTCTTTTATTTTTTAAGCTCTACATGAATTAAATTTCATGTTTTTAGAGTCTCTGGACAGTTACACCAAATACACAACAGGATGACCAATAAGAAAATTGAATGCAAAGTGAGTCTTCTCAGTAATTTGAACCTACCCTGCTTTCTTTCACACTTCATTCATTCACTCAACATTCAACAAATATTTACTTTCCAACCATCATTCCAGATTCGAAAAACAAAACAAAACAAAAAACAGAATACGGTGGCGCATTGTCTATACAGTGATCTTTTTTAAGACATAGAGTGGGTAACCCAATGGTGAAGATGATTGTTTTCCAACTTTTTCTGGGTGTCAGAAATCCTTGATTACTAAACTTTCTGGTCTCTTCTACTGATGAAGGCAAGTGATTGTTTCTCTGAATCTTCTTTAAACATAAAAATAAACGGTGGCAAAAATCTAGTCAATCATCTTTTTTTTTCCTGCTCATACATATTTACATTTTGTTTGGAAAGTACATACACAATTTTATAGCTAGTCAACAGTTTGTATTTAATCATTTTGTGCAAAAAAACGTAAATGGCATTTGCCTATTTACTATCATGCTTTCAATACTATACCTTTGCCCTTCCTCTAATAAAATATCTAATGTTTCCTTTTCTTCTCTATTTTATCTGTTGTGTCGTCTTTACATTTTACACTTATTTCTCTGATGGTGTTATTATATAATTCTTAAAAAAAGATTTAATTTTATAATATAGTAATGTTTCCTAATCAAATTGATGGTATGAATTAGTTAGTCATAGAAATGGGTTTGTAAAATGAATGAAGGGGAAAATGTGAACAAAGAAGTATCATTCAGAAAGAAATTGAACAAACACTCCACTACTGAGCCATTCTAAATCTCTCAGAAATGCCCCTGGCATCTTGCTTATACTAACTTTCCAAAAGGAAATTCCATGTGAAACGCTGATAGAATAATCAGGATTCATTTGTAATCTGCTGTTTATTTTGATAATATTTTATGTGTATTGTCACTTAATTGTGCCTGATCTATATAGAATTTGAACTTACATGTATTTTGAAAAATATTTTGGAAAATGCCTGATAAATGAGATTTCCTATTATGTTTCTTCATAGAATATAATTTGACCTATTCTCTTATTTAGAAGATAAATAATCCTGTTATGTATAAAATATTTTTCATCTTTATCACTTAGCCCATTTATGAAATAAATATGTATGTAAAAATGGTTAAATGTTATATTTTAGAATAGTACTAGGTCTAACATAAAATAAAATATAAAAAATTATAAAGCATAATATTTTAATCCTAGTTTAAATCATATGTTGATTTAAATGCAGTCTTTACCGCTGTTGAAGCTCAAAGCTCTTTGGAAAGACTGATGAATTTTTTTAAAAAATATTAAAAATATATCTTCCAATAATGTGGAACATATTTATTTTAGATACTTATGATGTATAGACATGTTGAAACTTATTTGTTTGTAGACCCTGAATAAATATTTAAACTAATGAAGAATGATTAAAACTATTTATCTGCCCAACAGTATCATTTCTAGGTTCATGTCAGATAAACCACAGCACTTGAGAATCAGCTGAATTGCCAGAAGAATTGCTTCTTCTATGATCTGGTTGCGAACTGTTCTCCCTAATTCTTGAAACTTCTTGATATTTGCAATGCCCAACATCTTATTTTATCTCTGATGTCTGCCATCAAAGTAGCTCCCTATAACAATATTTTTAAACTCCTGGGAAGAAAATCTATCCTCACTAGAATTTGCACATCCTCCTAGAATTTCTGCTTCTAGTCTCTACAGTTTTGCTTCAGGCTACTCCGGTCTACCAATAAGATCTATGAAGTTGGACTGGAGAGGTCTCCTAAGTCTCTGAAAGCAAATTAGACAGCATTAGCCAAAAACATAAAATAAATTGTCAACAAGCCTTTTTTGGGGATCATTGGTCTCTGTTTTTTGAATCACAAAAACTAATTGCTTGAAAACTAAAGTATTTCTCTATCTGTTTATGTTATTTTGTAAATTATATTTACCTATTTACATATGTGATACCATTAGGTCACTTTCAAAGTATTTTCAACACTTGCTAATCTATAGATTTGGCATAATAGAAAGGCATAGACTACCAAGCCAGACTGATATGGCCAGACTTAAACTGCCGCTTATTGGGTATGTGATGTTAGCAAACCGACTTATGTCTTCGATTTCTGTTTTCTCATATGTAAAGTGAGAGTGATCATATATGCTTTCAAGTTTTTTAATATTAAGCAAATTCTGTGATTTAGAAAGAGAGAGAAAAAGAAAGAGAGAGAGAGATCAGATATAGTTATACAGGTATTAACTTATCCTAATGTTCAAACAAAAAGTAGATACTTTTTTTGGATGGCAAAGACTATTTTTTCTTTTAATCACAGAGAAGGGGCGAAATGCAAGGAGCTTCTTAGTTATATCTCTGAAAAATGTAGAGCAAAAATCTAATTGTCACTACCAACAACCATTAGTTTTTATGTTGTCTGCTAACAGATTACCTTAAACACCTTAATATAAGTACTCCTTTAATTTTTCTAACTTTTTCTCACTCAAAATCTCTTTGAAGATGATTAAGTGGTAGATAAAATAAGCATAATAAGATATAATGATAGAATCTATATGGTTATATAACAAAATGTGAATAAAACTCACTGAGTTAAATGCCAGATTTGAAAAAAGTAGTTTATGTTGATGTGAACTTATCCTAAAAAACAACTTTTAAGGAAAAAACCTGGGAAAATGTTAAGTGTTTCATATTCAAAGGGGATCAACAGGGTTATAAATCTGTGGACCAAAACAAGTCTTCTTTGTAATGCATCATCTGCAATATGGCTCATCTGCTTGCTACTAATCAAAAATTTACTGTGTTTTTGGCCAAAAGAAATTACTCACTCCCAAAAGAAATGCAACTTCTCTAGAGTTAAATAATGAAAAATCCCCTAGTGTACCCAAAGTCTTGGCAAGTTTGGACCTCAAAACAAATTTGAGGATGCTTCCATGCAATGAAAGCTTTACTCCATTTTACAAGTAGAAAGATTTCATTCAAATAGTATTTAAATGTTAGTATAGAATGAACAGCATTAGGCTTTTAACTATTCAACAAAAGCCAGGTAACAAACGTTAAGGGAATCTAATGGCATAAATATAGTGCTTAAGGTATTTGGCTCAAAATGAATTGTTAAAAGATAGCTTGAGGATATGACATCTTAACGGAGTAAAACTATTGTATCGGTTACGCTATGTCGTTGCACAAACTTTAGTATGCAGAAATATTATTCTCATTGTAAAGATATAATACTAAAAATATTGAAGACAGAAAAACACATCCTAGAAAAGCATTTTATTAAATTGATAAGATTATATTTTTGAAGTATTAAGAGTAGAATCAAATTTCTACTTTTGTAGGCTTTATTCTTTCTACTTATAAATATTCATTTTTACCATACATAAACTACAAGTGAATAATTTTTAACACTATACAATTATATAATATAGAAGAAGGAGGCAGTGAAAATGGAGGAGGGTAAAAAATCGCCACCGCAAAGATGAAATAACGGTTTGAGACTTTTTAAAAATTTTTATTTCAATAGTTTTTAGGGAACAGGTGGCTTTTGGTTACATGAATAAGTTCTTTAGTGGTGATACCTGAGATTTTGGTACACCCATCACCTATGCAGTGTACAATCTACCCAAGGTGTAGTATTTTGTTCCTCAGCCGCCTCCCACCCTTTGCTCCAAATCCCCAAAGTCCATTATATCATTCTTATGCCTTTGCGTCCTCATAGCTTAGCTCCCACTTATAAGTCAGAATATATGATATTTGGTTTTTCATTGCTGAGTTACTTTGCTTAGAGTAATAGTCTCCAATTTCATCCAGGTTGCTGCTAATGCCATGATTTTATTCTTTTTCTATAGCTCAGTAGTAAACCGTGGTATGCAAATGCCACATTTTCTTTATCCACTTGTTGGTTGATAGACATTTAGGTGGTTTCATACTTTCACAATTGTGAATCATGCTGCTATAAACATATGTGTACGAGTATATTTTTCATATAATGACTTATTTTCCTTTGGGTAGAACCCGCTAGTGGTATTGCTAGATCAAATCATAGTTCTACTTTCAGTTCTTCAAGGAGTTCCCATAGTGTTTTACCTAATGGTTGTGCTAGTTTATATTCTCACCAGCAGTGGAAAAGTGTTCCCTTTTCACTATATCGACATCAACTTATATTTTTTTGTGTTTTTTTACTTATGGCCATTCTTGTAGGAGTAAGGTGGTATCTCATTGTGGTTTTAATTTGCATTTCTCTGATTATTAGTGATGTTGATCATATTTTGATGCTTGTTGGCAATTTGTTTATCTTATTTTGAGAATTGTTTATTCATGTCCTTTGCCCACTTTTTGATGAGATTATTTGTTTTTTTTAGTATTATTTTTTATTTCCTGATTTGTTTGAATTCTTTATATATTCTCACGATGAGTCCTTTGCCAGATGCATAGTTGGGAAACATTTTTGTTGCATTTCCTTTTGAGTTATTGGCCATGAATTCCTTGCCTAAGCCATTGAATAGGACAATTATTTGATGTTATGTTCTAGAATTTTTATAGTTTCATGACTTAGATTTAAGTCTTCAATCTATCTTGAGTTGATTTTTATATAAGGTGAGATATGAGAATTCAGTTTCATTTGTCCACATGTTGTTTGCCAATTATCCCAGCACCATTTGTTGAATAAAGTGTTTTTTTTCTTACTTTATGTTTCTTGTATGCTTTATCGAATATCAGTTGGCTGTATCTGGCTTTTCTTCTGGGTTATTTCTACTTTTCATTGGTCCATGTGCCTCTTTCTATACCATTACCATGCTATTTTGGTAACTATTATTGCCTTGTAGCACAGTTTGGAGTCAGATAAGGGGATGCCTCCAGATCTATTCCTTTTGCTTAGTATCGCTTTAGCTATGTGAGCTCTTTTTTGGCTCTGTATGAATTTTAAGATTGTTTTTTCTAGTTCTGTGAAGAATAATAATGGTATTTTGATGGAAATTGCATTGTATTTATAGATGGCTTTTGGCAGTATGGTCATTTTCACACTATTAATTCTACCCATTCTTAAGCATGGGATGTGTTTCCATTTGTGTTGTCTGTGATTTCTTTCGGCAGTGTTTTGTAGTTTTCCTTGTAGAGATATTTTACCTCCTTGGTTAGGTATATTCTCAAGTATTAATTATTTTTTGCTGCTGTTGTAAGTAAAAGGGATTAAGTTGTTGATTTGATTCTCAGCTTAGTAGTTGTTGGTGTATAGCAATGCTATTGTTTTATGTACATTGATTTTGTATACTGAAACATTACTAAATTTATTTATCAGATCTAGGATCTTTTTGGATGAATCTTTAGAGTTTTCTACATAGACAATCATCACCAATCACTGACAATTTGACTTTTCTCTTTTCTGATTAGGTGCTGAAATTATTTCTTTCTCTTGTCTGATTGTTCTGGCTAGGGCATCCACTACTGTGTTTAATGGAAATGGTGAAAGTAGGCATCCGTGTCTTATTCCAGTTCTCGGAATGCCTCCAACATTTTCCCATTCAATGTGATGTTAGCTGCGGATTTTTCACAGATGGCTTTTATTACTTCGAAGTATGTCCCTTCTTTACTAATTTTGCTGAGGGTTTTTGATCATAAAGGGATGATCGATTTGTCAAATGTTTTTTCTGTGTCTATTGAGATGGTCATGTGATTTTGTTTTTCATTCTGTTTATATGATATGTCACATTTATTGACTTGCATATGTTAAGCCATCCCTGCATCCCTGGTATGAAATCCACTTGATCATGATATATTACCTTTTTGAGATGCTGTTGAATTCAGATAGCCAGCATTTTGTTGAGGATTTTTTTCATCTGTGTTCATCAGGGACATTGGTCTGTAGTTTTCTTTTTTTGTTACGTGCTTTCCTGGTTTGGTATTAGAGTGATACTGACTTTGTAGAATCATTTAGGGAGAATTTCCTCTTTCTTTATCTTTTGGAATAGTTTCAGTAGGAAATGTACCAATTCTTTGAATCTCTGATAGAATTCATCTGGGAATCCACCTGGTCCTGGATTTTTGTTGTTGATAATTTAATTAATGACTGTTTTAATTATCCTACTTGTTATTGGTTTGTTCAGAGTTTCCTTTTTTTTTCTGATTTAATCTAGGAGGGTTGTATATTCCCAGGAATTTATCTATCTCCCCTAAATTTCCCAGTTTGTTCACATAATGCTGTTCATAGTAACCTTGAATTATCTTTTGTATTGCTGTAATATTGGTTGTGATACCTCCTCTTTCAATTCTCATTGAGCTTATTTGGATCGTCTCCCTTTTTTTCTTGGTTAACCTCACTAATGGTCTATCAATTTCACTTATCTTTTCAAAGAAACAGCTTTCTGTCATTTATCCTTTGGATATTTTTTGTTTCATTTTATTTATTATACTTAAAGTTCTGGGATACATGTGCAGATCGTGCAGGTTTCTTACATAGGTATATATGTAGTTTGCTGCATCCATCACCGCATAATCTACATTAAGTATTTATCCTATTGCTATCCCTCCCCAATACCCACAGCCCCTGCTATTCCTCCTCTAGTCCCCCACCCCCAGACCCTAGTGTGTGATGTTCCCCTCCCTGTGTCCATGTGTTCTCATTGTTCAACACCCACTTATGAGTGAGAATATGTGGTGTTTGATTTTCTGTTCTTGTCAGTTCGCTGAGAATGATGGTTTCTAGTTTCATCCATGTCCCTGCTAAGGATGTGAACTCATCCTTTTTTATGGCTGCATAGTATTACATGGTATATATGTATTATATTTTCTTTATCCAGTCTATCATTGATGGGCATTTGGGTTGGTTCCAAATCTTTGCTATTATAAACAGTGCCACAATGAACATATGTGTGCATGTCTTTATAATAGAACAACTTGTAATCCTTTGGGTGTATACCCAGTAATGGGATTGCTGGGTCAATTGTTACTTCTATTTCTAAATCCTTGAGGAATTGCCACACTGTCTTCCACAATGGTTGAACTTTGTCTTGACTTTATGCTGAGACTAACCTGATGACTATATGCTGATGTGATATAGTTAGGCTTTATATCCCCACCCATATCTCATCTTGGATTTTAATAATCCCCACATGTCAACAGAAAGACTAGATGGAGGTAATTGGATCATGAGGGTGGTTCTCCCATGCTGTTCTCATGATAGTGAGTGAGTTCTCAAGAGATCTGATGATTTTATAAGGGCCTCTTCCCCCTTCACTTGGCACTTCTCCTTCCTCCTGCCTTGTGAAGAAGGTACCTTGCTTCCCCCTCACATTCCACCATGATTGTAAGTTTCCTGAGGCTATACCAGCCATGCTGAACTGGACATCAATTAAACCGCTTTCCTTTATAAATTACCCATCTCAGGCAGTTCTTTAAAGCAGTATGTAAACAAACCAATCCCTATTTCTTTCTGTGATGAATTTCCCGGGAGTTCTTTGAGCTTCTTATATTTGGATGCCTAGATCTCTGGCAGGGCCAGGGACATTTTCCTCAATTATTTCCTCAGTTAATTTTTTCAAACTTTAAGATTTCTCTTCTTCCTTGGGAATACAAATTATTCTTAGGTTTGATCACTTAAGATAATCACAGGCCAGGCGTGGTGACCCACATTTGTAATCCCAGCACTTTGGGAGGCCAAGGTGGGTGGATTACCTGAGATTAGGAGTTTAAGACCAGCCTGGCCAACATGGTGAAACCCCATCTCTACTAAAAATACAAAAAATTTAACTGGACGTGGTGGTAGGCACCTGTAACTACAGCTACTCAGGAGGCTGAGGCTGGAGAATCACTTGAACCCAGGAGATTGAGTTTGCAGTGGGCTTAGATCATGTCATTGCACTCCAGCCTGGAAAGCAAGAGTGAAACTTTGTCTCAAAAAAAGACATAATCACAGATTTCTTAGGGGCTTTATTTATTTTATTTACTTATTTTTCTTTGTCTGAGTGGATTAATTTGAAAGCCTAGACTTTGAGCTCTGATGTTCTTTCTTCTACTTGTCCTAGTCTATTGTTAAAACCTTCAAGTGCATTTTGTATTTCCCTATGTGTTTCTTTCACTTACAGAAGTTGTGACTGTTTTTTATAGTGATACATGTGTAGAAAAGTTTTCATCTATATTATCTATTTCTATTTCTTTATGTTGGTTTTTATCTTTCGCTAGTATATCCTTGAGTAGCTTAATAACCTTCTGCATTCTTTATCTGCCAATTCAGAGATTCTTTTTGATTTGGATCCATTACTGGGGAGCTAGTGTGATCTTTTGGGGGTGTTATAGAACCTTGTTTTCTCCTGTTACTAGAATCACTTTTCTGTTTTCTTCTCATTTGGGTGGACTATTTCCTAAAAATGTTCTCAAATTCATTTTTGATTGTTCTGTATTATTTTTAATGTAAATTTCCTTTTTTTTTCTTATGAAGATCAGACTTTAATGTTTATTTTAGACTAATTTGTTTTTTGGTGCTTGTAGAGGTAAAGACTCTGTATGAGATTCTTAGTTATAGAAAGTCTTTGTGCACTCACTTTCCCCAAAGCTGGTGGTAGCAGTTATATTTTTGGTGTGTGGGTGAGTTCACTGTCTTTTACAGATTTGAAATGTCAGGGATCTCATGAAGTTAATCTCATATTCTTATGGTGTACACCTTATTTATTAATTTTTTTCCAAATATTTTATTACTCAGTTGATAATTCAGACTTCAGGTCAATAGGGAAAGTATCACTAGGTAGGCACTAGTTGTTGCTAAGGTGGGGTAGTAGATGTAGTACCCAATGGTGGGCCAATGTGTCAGCCTTTATAAGAGCAGCCAGGGGAGCTCTCAATTAGATGTGCTGCAGTTTTATCAGGGTGAAGAGTGAGAGCTACTTTAGCTCCTCTGTCAGGTCAACAGGAAAGCTATTCACCTCACAGCGTCACTCCTATCCTAGTGTTTAAGCTTTTCAGATCCAACAGGCCCCTGTTTTCATACATATAAATGTTGACATTGCAAGTATAGAGGAATTTTGACTGCCTTTCATGCAGGCCTGAATCTGGGGTGTGCTTTTCCCATAGGGCTACAATCACCCTTGATGGTTCCAGAAAGACTATCTATAGTCTTATATCTATAGTCTTACTCCACACCACATTCCTGTGGAGTAAGTTTCATCTGTATATGCAGTGGGGTACTGTGGGAAAAAAGGACCCCTTATCCAAGGTTATTTATCATCACAGAGGGTGCCTGCCTCTTGGGTTATACACTTTCTCTACTACACTCAGCACTGCAATTGTGTCTCTGCTGTGAGAAACTACCCACTGGTGGAAAGACATGGAACTCAAGGCCTGCTATCCAGATTCTTTTGTCCCATAGGGTGATCCATTGATGTCATACTCTTCCCCTTCACCTAGGGATGGGACTTCCTGAAAGCTGGATTGCAGTGATTGTTATTGCTCTTCCAGACTAGCAACCCAGTGCAAGTACCAGCCTCTGGGCTGGTGCTGAGGAATATCTGCAAAGTATCTTGTGATGTGATCAGTCTTCAGGTCTGCTAACCATGGATACTAGCACCTGCTCTGGTAGAGGTGGCAGGGGAGTGATGCAGACTTTGTGAGAATCTTTGGTTGTAGATGAGTTTAGTGTGCCAGCTTTCTCTCATTCTGTTTGTGCTAGCAGGGAAGTTGTCATGTAGACACACACAGCATCTCCAGTTAGCCAAGATGTTGCAGGAAATGGAATTAGGTATTGTCTTCCCCTTCCTGCGATCAGGATTATTCTGATACGAGTTGCAGTAATGGCCTGAGTTGGTTGGCCTCCAGTCAAAAGGTGGCGCTTTCAAGAGAGCACTAGCTGTGGTATTAGCAGTGGGATTTGAGCTTGTCTTATATTGTCCAGGGAAAGTATTCTGATTTCTCAGGCAATGAGTGGGGCTGTAAAGCTGTCAAGAGTTTTTCTTTCATGTTCAGCTTCCAAGGCAAGTAGAGATACGTCACCATGTTGGGACAGGATTAGGGAGGTCTGAGCTCAAACTCTCCTTAGGTGGAGATTGCCATGGCTATTGTGGGGAGGCAGGGAGTAGTTCTGAGGCCAATGGGGTTATGTTTCAGATGGGGTTTTGGCTGCCCTTGCTGCGTAGTATAGTTCATGAGGGAAGTCGGAGATAGCTGTTAGTGAAAAACCTTACCCAGCGCCCATGGAGTTGATAAGGCCAGTCTCACTCCCACAGTGCCCTGCTAAAAGCACTGAGTTTAGATCCAGGCAGTCTGTGTGTGAAACTCAGACCTGCTCCAGGTCATAAGCTTCCCCTCTAAGAAAGCAAGCAGAATTTTCAGGCCACATGCCTCCCGACCTGCCCACAATGTCAGCAGCTAGTGTGCTGCTCTTATCTGCAGCAGTTGCCACTCACTCGCCAGATTCTCCTCAAGGAAATTTGTGCCCTCTTGACATTATTACAGAATTTAGTTGGAAGTGTCTTTAACCCTGTAACCCCTGCCTAATTACATTGGCTGCTTTCCCAAGGGCCCCTGAGAAATATAGTCAAGGATGGCTTCCCTGGGCTCAAGCTGGCGAGTGAAAGTGCCTCTGAGGCTCTTTTCACTGCTGCTTCTACTTACAGTTTCCATGACTACCTAAATCTATTCCAGCTCTAGGCACTGTTAAATCCTTCTCCTGTGATCTGGATTTTCAGATTCTCAAATAAGGATTTGTGTTTAGAGGCAGGTTTTCTCCCTCTCACACTTTGGGAACTCACAGTTTTTGGCCAGTCTTCTGGAGTTTGCAGCAGTGTACTGTTTCTTTCAAAGGATTTGTGAATTCTTTTGGTTTCCCTGGTATGTTTTTGTGGTGGTTCTTGGAACAAAAGTTCAGTGTGAATCTCCACACACTGCTCTGTTCATTCCAAGTGGGAGATGCATGTGAGCCCTGCCTCTTATCGGCCATCTTCCTGAAATAAGCAGTTTGAGATATTTAATCAGTCCATATTTGGTAAACACCACACACAGGACAAAGTGGTATGTAGAAAACTAAAAATAAGGATGAGATTGAATCCAACATGAATTTGTTGATGATGTATTATTTTCTAGGTTTTATGGAATAAGGTCAAGTATGACAATTAAAAGATAAATTGGCAGGTAGTTTAGAAAACATGACTCAACTATACACTGTCTGCAAGAAGCTCACTTCAAATATCGTACCGGTGAGTTGAAAGAAAAAAAGGGAAAGAACATATTATCCAAACATTAATTTAAGGAATGTATAAGTACCTATGTTAATATCACCCAAAGCAGATTTCAAAACAATTACTAGAGACAGAGAGGGACATTATATGCTGGAAAAAGGATCAATCCACAAAGAATATATGACAATCATAAATGCTGCAATATATGTGACACAAAAATCAAAAGGACTGAAGAGAAATAGATAAATCTACAATTATAGCTGAGGACTTCAACACCCTTCTTTCAATGATAAATAGACAAAAAATATTAGCAAGGATATAGAAATCAATAACACCATTTGCCAACAAGATCTAATCAACATTTTAAGAACTCTCTATCCAACAACAGCCAAACACTTATTCTTTTGAAGTAACCATAGAATATATAATAATAGCGACTATGTCCTAGGCCATAAAATAAATCTTTGCATATTAAAAAGAATTATAATCATACAGACTGGATCCTCTAACTCCAACTAAATCAAATTAGGAAAAAAAATAGAAAGCATAGAGAAAATTCTAAAACACTAAGAAGCTAAAAACACACTTCTAAATAATTCATGGTTCAAAGAGGAACTCTCAAGGGAAAAAAAAATACGTTGCACTGCTTAAAATTAAAATCATATCAAAATTTGTGTGACACAGCTAAACAGTGATGAGAGAGAAATTTATACCACTAGATGCATACATTTGAAAAAGTCTCAAATCAATAATCCAAATTTCCAGTTAAAGAACCAGGAAAAGAAGAGCAAAAATAAAAGCAGAAGTCAATTTAATTGAAAATATTAAAAAATAAGGTATACTAATAAATCAAAGGTCTGTTTCTCCGAAAAAAAATCAATAAGATTTTTAGACCACTAACAAGATTGCCAAAGAAACAAAGAGATATCAGAAATTAACAATATCAGGAAAGAAATAGGGCATATCATTACAAATCCCTTCAATATAAAAAAAGGATAATAAAGAAATAGGATAGACAAGTCCACCTACATACATTTGACAACTTGTAAGTTAGATAGACCTTATGGATAAAATGAATAAAATTCCTTTAAAAATATGCCCTACTATAACTCATGTTTTATGGGATAATTTGAATAGCCCTTATAACTATTAAGAAAATTGAATTAGTAATTTTAAAACTCCCAAAAGCAAAATCTACCGGCCCAGTTATTTTCCTTGGAGAATTGACCAAACAAATAAAGCAGAATTAATACCAAGTTTATATAATGTGTTCAAGAAAATGGAAAAGAAGGGCCCACTTTCCCAAGGAAAGACCACTTCCCAACAGCTTTTGTGAAGCTATGACTAACCTTCTCCAAAATCGGAAAAAGAGAATGCAACAAAAGGAAATAGCAGATCATTATTCCTCAAAAATATAGATGTAAAAATTCTTTTTTTTTTTTTTTATATATAGTTTTTATTGCATTTTAGGTTTGGGGGTACATGTGAAGAACATGCAAGATTGTTACATAGGAACACACATGGCAGTGTGATTTGCTGCCTTCCTCCCCATCACCTATATCTGGTATTTCTCCCCATGCTATCCCTCCCCAACTCCCCACCCCCTGCTGTCCCTCCCCTTTTTCCCCCCAACAGACCCCAGT